>ML809668.1:73007-87153 GCA_009831015.1 Picea engelmannii | reverse complement strand
TAATACCTAACATGTCCTTGTTTTTGGGACCCACTCTTCATTTGCACCCTAGTAGTGTTCGGGGGGGGGGGGTTATTGGAGATATTACACACTCACCTAGTAATTATTTTTCCTAAGTTTTCTAGTCTAATGTTGAGGGAACTATCTGTTAGCACCATGATTTTCATAGCTAAGGTTAGAGGTTTGTCAAAAATTTCCAAAGTCACGCCTGTTAGCACCCATATTGTTTTTCTACCTGGCATCATCTAACATCTCCAAGGGTCAGCTTCAAAAGGAAGATTATCATTTATTATTTCCATTTCCATTTGCAACTGCGCGCTGGAAAATTTGCTACACGCTGCACAGAGCACTTCACCACGCAAAGGATTTTGTCGCGCAGTGGATTTCGTCACGCAATGGATTCCATCGCGTAGTGGGATGTCGTGCATGGGATGTTGTCGTGCATAGGATGTTGTCGCGCGGAGGATGTTGTCACGTAGTGGATTTCGTCGCGCAAATGACTGGTTTAGTAGTAAACTTCAAGATCATTTTCTGATCGACTGGAGAGGAATTTTGAAAATCCCTGAGAGGTGTTTTTTGAGGAAAAACCAAATAATAAAAACCTCTCTGATATTTGAAAAATGTTTCATATTTTGGGAGATTCGAAGGAATCTTTGAGCCCCATTTTTCAGTTTTCACGATTTCCTGTCCGAGACATGTTTTTGCGACGAGTATTCTAGCCAGCTGGAGATGAATTTAGAGATACTGAGAGATGTTTTCTTTATAACGATATTAAATACAAAACCCTCTCTCAGTTTCAGAAAATAGTTTTTTATTATTGAGATATAATTTCATATTTAACTCCTATTTTCCGAGTTCATGACACAATCCGCTGCATTTTTTGTTGTAGGTTACTATTGCGTAGAAGACTTGTTGTGCAAGGGTGACATAGTGTCCATAAATGAACATGATGAATCATCACAACCATATGGTCTAATTTTTATTATGATCAATTATTGTAAAGAATATTTCGGTTACGATTGTGACTTGGCAAAGTCGGGTTTTCTATTTTTAGTGAATCCATTGAAGTTATTGTTCTCATTCAAAGAAAATGGATCCATGATTCTAGAAGGGAGTAGTTAGACCCTAGAAGCTAAGGGTAACATTAGTGTTCTATATATGGGGATCATTCTCATGTAAACAGGGTTGGTTGGAAAAATGAGTATAGACAACGTCTATTGAATGTAATTTGAGTTCGATCAAAACTTAATACAAAATTCTTGTAGCTTTGATGAAAAGATTCTAATTGTAGTAGTTGGATGTATTTTTTCCTTTATTTTCATACGTACTTTCTGTTCTCTTTATTCATATCTTTTTATGTCTGAATCAGAATGAATTTTTGAACCTGGGATTCGTCGTGCATCGCCCCTTGTTTGCGCCATTTAGACAAAATGTATTTCCTCTAAATTTAACTTCGAATTTATCCTCAGCGGTGCTCCGAGTTGCTTCCTATGTTTTCTCCTCGCCACACACAACAATTTTAAAGTCAAGACTGCTACTCACTTAGCCTTTATTCTCTCAAGTTCAGTCACTGAGTTATTTGTTTCTATCATTTTCTTAAATTGACTCCATAGCCCGAGGTCTTGCTATCTTGTGCCAATGAAACCATAACTTATTATGCAAAGGTGTTAAATCTAGCCAACAACTTTAAAGCCATATCCCGCGCTGAGACTGTGTCTCCTGAGAGATCTCTCTGCAGATTCGAAAAGCTAGTTTCGAGTCTCAAAGTTGGTTGAAATATTTACCTCTATCGTCAGTTTATCAATTGAGTAGATTTAGAGAGTGCTAACATTTTGGTGCCGTTGTCGGGGAAGAAATTGAAAATTTTCCCTGGGAAAGAACGACATGGTTGAGTTCTGAGGTCTGAGAGAAGAAGAAACTTAGGCACATATTGGCTATATTTTTGCTCTGGCGACTCCACACATCAGAAAATTAGTTGAAGGTGATTCCACTAGTAGAAGAATCCAGAGCTAAAGTTTTCATGGTGACTCCAATCAAGATTCAAATGTGATTTAAAGACTCCACTAGAGAATGAGACCTGTTAACAGAAAAATGGAAGAGCAATATCGAAAAATAAGGTACTCGAGCTTAAGTTTAGTTCAAGAAGTACTTTTTTTTTTACCAATATCTTCTTGTCCTTTCCTGAGTTTTTCAAAAGAATATTTCTTCACTTACTGTGTTTAAATGAATCCCAGAGATCTACCCTTGTATATCCTTCATTGCAAACTGTAGGTATACCTCCTTCTTGTATAACCAATATTCACCAAGCTCCTTCCTCTAAGCCATATGATGTTCATGATCATTCTTGTGAGCTTAATGGAACCAAAGTTGAGCTTGTACCTTCTTTTCTTAACCCTGCACCCTCAATAATTCAAGAAAGATACAACCCTCTTAAATTTCCTTCCATCCTTCATGAATTTCCTCCGAAACATTATAAATATCTTCCTAGGTTCGATGGAGAGCTTGATGGACAGTCATCTGAAACAAACATTCAGGTCTTTGATCATTTCATAGACCTTTTTGAGATCGAAAATAATGATGTGTCTATGAGGGCCTTTTCTCAGTCCTTACAAGGAGATGCCAAAGCATGGTTCAGACATTTGCAGCCTCAGTCGATTATCTCATGGGATGAACTGAGGGAAGATTTCCGTAGGTTTTGGGTTGAGATAAAGTCATGGGATCTACTCCTTTCAGAGTTTTATTCCATGAGAATAATTAAATATGAAACCATCTCAAATTTCAGCATGAGGTTTACTAGTATTTATTATAAACTACCTAAATAAGTCCAACCTCCTCAAGTTGTTGCCATGCTCCATTATGTGACAACCTTTCAATCAAAGTTATCTTTTCTTTTGATGGAGAGGAAGTCTATGTCTTTGCATCAGATTTTCAACAATTCTCAGGAAGTTGAAGACAATATTCAATCATGTAAACATATTTGAAATGTGGAGTTGGATGCTAAAGAACATGACAATGAATATGAACAAAGAACTATTGATTTGAATCTTGAGAAGAGGGGTAATAATATCATATGTCCTCTTGAAGATTTAAATGTTGATGATTTTACAAAGGATTATATTCTACTTATTGAAAAATAAGGTGCTAATTTAGCTTTTGATCCATCTCATGATAAGCATGAGGTTGATTGTTTTATGTATTCATTTGTAGACAGTCAAGAAAATGAATTTGCAAATCAGCTTGTTGAAGAGTAGGTTGATGTCCCAAGATTTTTCTTATTAGATGGCATTGCAGATGTTGTTGATTTGCCTATATATGATGAATATGATGATGATTATGGTGTTGACTTCCTAGAACAACCAGATGCATGTTCTCTATCAGAAAATGTTCCTTTTCAGCAGTGTAATGAGAGCAATCAGCCTACATATCATAGTTACAAAGAAGAAATTATTGAATTAGTTGAAGGAAATTCTTTACCTTTATGCTTTTCTTCATTTAAATTGTTGAAAGAAATTTTAAAAATCATCACCGAGGAAGAGGAATTGGAGATATTACACACTCACCTAGTAATTCTTTTTCTTAAGTTTTCTAGTCTAATGTTGAGGGAACTATCTGTTAGCACCATGATTTTCATAGCTAAGGTTAGAGGTTTGTCAAAAATTTGCAAAGTCACGCCTGTTAGCACCCATAATTTTTTTATACTTGGCATCATCTAACATCTCCAAGGGTCAGCTTCAAAAGGAAGATTATCATTTATTATTTCCATTTCCATTTGCAACTGCGTGTTGGAAAATTTGCTACGTGCTGCGCAGAGCACTTCACCGCGCAAAGGATTCCGTCGCACAATGGATTTCGTCACGCAATGGATTTGATCGCGCAGTAGGCTGTCGTGCATGGGATGTTGTCGCGCATAGGATGTTGTCACACAGAGGATGTTGTCACGCAGTGGATTTCATCGCGCAAATGACTGGTTTAGTGGTAAACTTCAAGATCATTTTTTGATCGACTGGAGAGGAATTTTGAAAATCCCTGAGAGGTCTTTTTTGAGGAAAAACCAAATAATAAAACCCTCTCTGATATTTGAAAAACGTTTCATATTTTGGGAGATTTGAAGGAATCTTTGAGCCACGTTTTTCAGTTTTCACGATTTCCTATCTGAGACATGTTTTTGCGACGAGTATTCTAGCCAACTGGAGATGAATTTAGAGAAACTGAGAGACGTTTTCTTTATAACGATATTAAATACAAAACCTTCTCTCAATTTCGGAAAATAGTTTTTTATTAGTGAGATATAATTTCATATTTAACTCCTATTTTTCGAGTTCACGACACAATCCACTGCATTTTTTGTTGTAGGTTACTGTTGCGTAGCAGACTTGCTGTGCAAGGGTGACAGAGTTTCCATAAATGAACATGATGAATCATCACAACCATATGGTCTAATTTTTATTATGATCAATTATTGTAAAGAATATTTCGGTTACGATTGTGACTTGGCAAAGTCGGGTTTTCTATTTTTAGTGAATCCGTTGAAGTTATTGTTCTCATTCAAAGAAAATAGATCCATGATTCTAGGAGGGAGTAGTTAGACCCTAGAATCTAAGGGTAACATTAGTTTTCTATATATGGGGATCATTCTCATGTAAACAGGGTTGGTTGGAAAAATGAGTATAGACAACGTCTATTGAATGTAATTTGAGTTCGATCGAAACTTAATGCAAAAGTCTTGTAGCTTTGATGAAAAGACTCTAATTGTAGTAGTTGGATGCATTTTTTCCTTTATTTCCATACGTACTTCCTGTTCTCTTTATTAATATATTTTTATGTCTGAATCATAATGAATTTTTGAACCTGGGATTCGTCGCGCATCGCCCCTTGTTTGCGCCATTTAGACAAAATGTATTTCCTCTAAAGTTAACTCCGAATTTATCCTTAGCCGTGCTCCGAGTTGCTTCCTATGTTTTCTCCTCGCCACACACAACGATTTTAAACTCAAGACTGCTACTCTCTTAGCCTTTATTCTCTCAAGTTCAGTAACCGAGTCATTTTTTTCTATCATTTTCTTAAATTGACTCCATAGCCCGAGGTCTTGCTATCTTGTGCCAATGAAACCAGAACTTATTATGCAAAGGTGTTAAATCTAGCCAACAACTTTAAAGCCATATCCCACTCTGAGACAATGTCTCCTGCAAGATCTCTCTCTAGATTCGAAAGGCTAGTTTCGGGTCTCAAAGTTGGTTGAAATATTTACCTCCGTCGTCTATTTATCAACTGAGTAGATTTAGAGAGTGCTAACATTTTGGCGCCGTTGTCGGGGAAGAAATTGAAAATTTTCCCTGGGAAAGAATGACATGGTTGAGTTCTGAGGTCTGAGAGAAGAAGAAACTTAGGCACATATTGGCTGTATATCTTCTCTGGAAACTCCACACATCAGAAAATTAGTTGAAGGTGATTCCACTAGCAGAAGAATCCAGAGATAAAGTTTTCATGGTGACTCCAATCAAGCTTCAAATGTGATTTAAAGACTCCACTAGAGAATGAGACCTATTAACAGAAAAATGGAAGAGCAATATCGAAAAATAAGGTACTCGAGCTTAAGTTTAGTTCAAGAAGTACTTTTCTGTTTTACCAATATCTTCTTGTCCTTTCCTGAGTTTTTCAAAAGAATATTTCTTCACTTACTGTGTTTAAATGAATCCCAGAGATCTACCCTTGTATATCCTTCATTGAAAACTGTAGGTATACCTCCTTCTTGTATAACCAATATTTACCAAGCTCCTTCCTCTAAGCCATATGATGTTCATGATCATTCTTGTGAGCTTGATGGAACCAAAGCTGAGCTTGTACCTTCTGTTCTTAACCCTGCACCCTCAATAATTCAAGAAAGATACAACCCTCTTAAATTTCCTTCCATCCTTCATGACTTTCCTCTGAAACATTATAAATATCTTCCTAGGTTCGATGGAGAGCTTGATGGACAGTCAACTGAAACAAATATTCAGGTCTTTGATCATTTCATAGACCTTTTTGAGATCGAAAATAATGATGTGTCTATGAGGGCCTTTTCTCAGTCCTTACAAGGATATGCCAAAGCATGGTTCAGACATTTGCAGCCTCAGTCGATTAGCTCATGGGATGAACTGAGGGAAGATTTCTGTAGGTTTTGGGGTGAGATAAAGTCATGGGATCTACTCCTTTCAGAGTTTTATTCCATGAGAATAATTAAATATGAAACCATCTCAAATTTCAGCAGGAGGTTTACTAGTATTTATTATAAACTACCTAAATAAGTCCAACCTCCTCAAGTTGCTGCCATGCTCCATTATGTGACAACCTTTCAATCAAAGTTATATTTTCTTTTGATGGAGAGGAAGTCTATGTCTTTGCATCAGATGTTCAACAATTCGCAAGAAGTTGAAGAAAATATTCAATCATGTAAACATATTCGAAATGTGGAGTTGGATGCTAAAGAACATGACAATGAATATGAACAAAGAACCGTTGATTTGAATCTTGAGAAGAGGGGTAATAATATCATATGTCCTCTTGAAGATTTAAATGTTGATGAATTTGCAAAGGATTATATTCTACTTATTGAAAAATAAGGTGCTAATTTAGCTTTTGATCCATCTCATGATAAGCACGAGGTTGATTGTTTTATGTATTCATTTGTAGACAGTCAAGAAAATGAATTTGCAAATCAACTTGTTGAAGAGTAGGTTGATGTCCCAAGATTTTTCTTATTAGATGGCATTGCAGATGTTGTTGATTTTCCTATATATGATGAATATGATGATGATTATGGTGTTGACTTCCTAGAACAACCAGATGCATGTTCTCTATCAAAAAATGTTCCTTTTCAGCAGTGTAATGAGAGCAATCAACCTACATATCATAGTTACAAAGAAGAAATTATTGAATTAGTTGAAGGAAATTATTTACCTTTATGCTTTTCTTCATTTAAATTGTTGAAAGAAAATTTAAAAATCATCATCGAGGAAGAGAAATGTGTGCTGATGCAAAATCACACTGATTCATGGGAAACAATTGACAAGAAATTGCAACAATCTTCTCATGTGTTTGATGACCCTGTTACTTGTTATGTAGAAGGTCTTGTCAGTTCAAAATTGCAACAATTGGTCGAAGATGAATATGAAAATGAGTATGTTCAACAATCGAAAGAAATTGAAAAATGTGAATATGACAATAGTGAAGAAAATGAAGAAGGTTTTGAATCAGGTGAAATAACCTTGCCATTGTGTTTTGCTTCTTTCGAATTGCTGAAGAAAAAAGTTTATAATGTTTCAAATCAGAAATCCTCCAGGAGTGATGTTGAATATCGAAGAAAGCAGTGGACTTGCGAATGAAAACCATTTTCCATTATGTTTTTCTTCCTTTGAATTGTTGAAAGTAAATCAGGAGATAACATAGGAAGCAGAGAAGTCTGACTGCATTCACAATAACATTATTTTACATGAGAAAATTGTTATCAGTGAGGAAGACCAACAAACTTCTCATACCTTTAATGACCCTATTGATGATCACATGGAAGGGTATCTCAGTTCATATTTGCATCCTGTGATCAAATATCAGCTTGGAAATAAATATGATGGTCAATCGACGTCAATGTTAGATATGGATGGCTTGCCACCAGGGGTTTCATTTCAGCCAGCACTGTCTTATGAGTTAGAAGATTGTTACTTCTAGTAGTCTCAACAGATTTTTCATCCTCTTTGTGGTGATCAACGGGTTGAATTACATGAAAACAAGGATGCAATGGAGGGGGTGAAATACAATTGTTTTTTTATGTGTGTTCTAGAGGATCCATTTGCAGTTTTGTTGGAGGCGGAAAACAATCCCAATGTTTTTATTTTTTTGAGATTTGAGTTTATAGATAAATTTTTGAATGACTCATCAATAAACAGGCTTTGGAGCAAGCATGTGAAAAGAAAGAAAAAAGTGGATAAAGTGCTTGCATGGTTTCATTGGCATTTTGATTTCAATTGATCGACATTTTTTTTTCCAGCAGTTAAGGTAGGTAGGAGTGCGAATAAGCTTGGTACTACGAGCATTTATTTTAGCAATCTGTAGTTTTCATTTTCATCTTAGTTTCAGATTTCAGTTTGGAGCATATATAGCTTTGGGTTTTTAGTGGATGCAGGTTACAAGTTACAGTTGGAAAGTTGACTTTGGGAGAAACCCAATGGATAGGCCTCTGGTCTACTATTCTTTTCTACCTCACAGAGATGATAGAATCCCCATTGGAGCCAGCTGTTAGAACCATGATTTTCATAGCTAAGGTTAGAGGTTTGTCAACAATTTGAAAAGTCATGACTGTTAGCACCCATATTTTTTTTATGCCTGGTATCATCTAACATCTCCAAGGGTTAG
This sequence comes from Picea engelmannii, assembly GCA_009831015.1. Taxonomy (NCBI): domain Eukaryota; kingdom Viridiplantae; phylum Streptophyta; class Pinopsida; order Pinales; family Pinaceae; genus Picea; species Picea engelmannii. The sequence goes on along the minus strand of ML809668.1, from coordinate 78,765 downwards.
TTTCAAAAGGAATCTTATCATTTAGTATTTCCATTTCCATTTGCAACTGCGCGCTGCAAAATTTTCCACGCACTACGCAGAGCACTTCACCGCACAAAGGATTCTGTCGCGCAGTGGATTTCATCGCGCAGTGGATTTCATTGCGTAGTGGGCTGTCGTGCATGGGATGTTGTCGCTCATAGGATTTTGTCGCACAAAGGATGTTGTCATGCAATGGATTTCATCGTGTAGTGGATTTCGTCATGCAGTGGATTTCATCGCACAATGGATTTCATCGCGCAGTGTATTTCATCATGCAGTGGATTTTGTCACACATAGGATGTTGACATGCAGAGGATGTCATCATGCAGTGGATTCTGTCATGCAAATGATGCTTTCGTGCAGAAGATTTTCCTACGCATAGGGTACAGGTCACGCTGTACAAATGTATGGTTTAGTGGTAAACTTCAAGATCATTTTCTGAGCAACTGGAGAGTAATTTTGAAAATCCCTGAGAGGTTTTTGTTGAGGACAAACCAAATAATAAAAACCTCTCTGATATTTGAAAAAAGTTTCACATTTTGGGAGATTCGAAGGAATCTTTGTGCCCCATTTTTCAGTTTTCATGATTTCCTATCCGAGACATGTTTTTGTGACGAGTATTCCGGCTAGCTGGAGATGAATTTAGAGAAACCAAGAGATTTTTTCTTTATAAAAATCTTAAATACATAAACCTCTCTCAGCTTCATAATTTTTTTTTTTATTAGTGAGATATGATGTCATATTTAACTCCTATTTTTCCAGTTCACTACGCAATCCGCTGCATTTTTTGCTGTAGGTTATTGTTGCGTAGCAGACTTGTTGTGCAAGGGTGATAGAGTGTCCAAAAATGAACATGATGACTCATCATAACCATATGGTCTAATTTTTATCATGATCAATTATTGTAAAGAATATTTCGATTACGATTGTGACTTGTCAAAGTCAGGTTTTCTATTTTTAGTGAATTCGTTGAAGTTATTGTCCTCTTTAAAAGAAAACAGATCCATGATTATAGGAGGGAGTAGTTCGAACCTAACAGCTAAGGGTGACATTAGTTTTCTATATATGGGGATCATTCTCATGTAAACAGGTTTAGGTGGAAAAATTAGTATAGACAACGTCTATTAAATGTAATTTGAGTTCGATCGAAACTTAATGCAAAAGTCTTGTAGCATGAAAAGATTATAATTGTAGCAGTTGGATGTATTGTTTCCTTTCTTTGTGTACGTACTTCATGTTCTATTTATTCATATATTTTTCTATTTGAATCAGAATGAATTTTTGAACCTGTGATTCGTCGCGCAGTGCCCCTTGTTTGTGCCATTTAGAAAAAATGTATTTCCTCTAAAGTTAACTCGGAATTCATCCTTAGTGGTGCTCCGAGTTGCTTCCTGTGTTTTCTCCTCGCCACACACAATGATTTTAAACTGAAGACTGTTGCTCGCTTAGCCTTTATCCTCTCAAGTTCAGTCACCAAGTCATTTGTTTCTGTCGTTTTCTTAAATCGACTCCATAGCCCGAGGTCTTGCTATCTTGCGCCAATGAAACCATAACTTACTATGCAAAGGTGTTAAATCTAGCCAACAACTTTAAATCCATATCCCATGCAGATACAGTGTCTCCCGAGAGAGCCCTCTCCAGATTCGAAAGGCTAGTTTCGGGTCTCAAAGTTGGTTGAAAAAGTTACCTTTGTTGTTCGTTTATCAGCTGAGAAGATTTACAGAGTGCTAACACTATCCATAGATGAGAATATTCCCTAAAAAATAGGGCACCTACTATAAAATAGGGTTCCTTCCCTCTTTAATTTTGAATTAGTCACACTTCAGTTAGACTAGTGGAGGAAACTCATGCATGAAAACCTCTTTTTTATCACTAGCAGCTGCATGCTCAACTCTATTTTCTCACTATAAGGGTTCATATCACATGCATGTGGCTAGGAGGGTGCATATCATATGTATGCATGTGTTTCTCTCAAATCCACATGTGTGACTCAGTTAATTGATGATTGCATGGATAATTAACTAGGACTAGGTGGAAAATAAGGTGGTAGATTACTCCGCTTTTTGTTAATGAATTTCTATATCTCTCTATATCACTACTATGGAACATTTACTTAGCCATTTAGAGTATTTCATGCATTTATTACTCATTATAACACTTAGTTAATACAATACAATCATTTTTTCTCTCATTCTTGCTTCTGTCTCTCTATTTATTTTGCAAGATTTGTGTGAATTTATCTAGCTAGGTTCTTTGTGCAAGTTTCACAAAAACTTCACAACTCCTCGCCTTTACTCTTACCATAACCCTTTCCTTTTCCCTTTCTTGTTTGATTGACAAGGGCTAGGTTCTCATCAAATTTCTACCTACTGGCTTGTAACATCCCCAACCACCCACAGGTTAGGACATGCTACCTTCAAGCCCACCATTGGACTTCGTACTCTTACTGATACCTTCTTTATTTAATAAGTACACATAAGATACAAGATTTAATGACATGCACAACAATATCCAGTAAGCATGCATAATATAAGATTTATCTAAACGATAATTAAAATACACAACAAAATACATTCATACATAGATAATAATATCACAATAGAGAGCACTTATCTTTATAAAAAGGAGACACCAACTAGATGTAGACCAAGGACGTTCCACCCAACCATAGACACAACTTCTCCAAATCTCAACAGTAGTGTCACCCTCGAGCTAGGGATATGAATTCACAAGGATGGTTCCAGAGTGTTCTTGGGTTCCCAAACCAGTCAACTCTCAAGATCTCACAAGTTTCCCAACACCCACAACAATCCAAGTACTCAACTCTCTTCTACCTAGCCTGTACCACTCGAGAGAATGGACCCCCACCTTTCTTTTCCACGCAGTCCCTCAGGTAGTCCTTCTCCTTTATCTAGGGCCTCCAACATAGCTGGTTCAAAATCTCAATGCCAGGACGCTCAAGACTCACAGTTGTGAGAGAAAAAGGGCATAGGACAATGCATCTGATACATGCATGCCCCAAGTCATGGTTGAATTTCACCAACAACCATTACAACCAACTATCCTATGGCTAATCTTTATCATTTTGGTTCCCTTTCCCCAAGCCAAGATGTGGATGAGGATGGATCAATGAATGGGTGAGTGAGTGCATGAAAGTGCGTGAGGTAAATGAATGAACGTATAGGAAAATAAATGAATAAGCCATCAGTCGAACCCCTCCATCATACTAGAGGTGGGTTTAAGTAACTTCGTGGGGAATCAAGAACCTCCTGGCCTTCCCCAAGAAGCTCACGTAATCGATCCCCTCCCTTAGGAAAAAAGGGTGATTAACATAGGAATAAACATTTAGCCGCTCAATTCCCCTCTCTTATGGAATCATAACCCCCTATAACTCTAGTCCTTGTCTGTCTAGAAACCAACAATGTGTTTATTATTAATAATTATCAAAACATTACATTTATTGGGCATACTGGCCCTTTAATAATTGTTTGGGCACTTAGGCCTCTCAGTATTGTAACAATACATTATTTAAAAATGGGGGTTCAAAACCTAGGGTGTTACATCCACTCACCCTTATCCTGGCACTGTCCTCAGTGCATATACAAAATAGAGATCAAAATCTCAAATTTATTCAAAAATCTGTGGGTAATCTGCCTGCATGGAATCTTCATGCTCCTAGGTAGCATCTTCAGGACCGTAGCAGGTCCACTGAAATTTTACCAGATCTATAACTCGATTCTGAAGCATTTTGACCTTTTTATCCAATACCTGCATTGGCTAAACCTAAAAGTCTCCCTCCATCTCTACCTGGATCAGATGCCAATTAATAACATGGTTAGGGTCATGTACATATTTCTTTAGTAAATATACATGAAATACATTATGCACATTCATGGAAGCAGGCAATGCAAGAATGTATGCAACTGGCCCTATTCTGTCCAATATTTTAAATGGACCATAGAATTTGGCTGCCAACTTTGTACAACTACCCAATTTTAAAGAGCTTTTCTTGGGCTTCACTTTCAAAAGTACATGCTCCCCTACTTTAAATTCTCTAGTTGTCCTGTTCTTGTCGGCATAAAATTTCTGTCTATCCTGAGCTGCCTTTAAATTCTTCTTGATCTTAACCACCTAGTCTTCCATGTCCTTGAGAAACTCCGACCCAAGTACCACTCTATCTGCTGGGTTGTCCCAACTCACTGGAGTATTTCATTTCCTACCATACAAGGCTTCAAATGGGCTCATTCTCAATGAATCTTGATACCCATTATTATATGAAAACTCAACCAAGTGTTAGTAATCTTCCCACTTAGATGGCTTATCCATCACATACATTCTCAACATGTCTTCAATTATTTGATTGACCCTCTTTGTTTTCCCATCTGTCTGGGGACGATATGTGGTGCTAAAGTTTAGATTTGTGCCAAATCGTTTAAACAATCCCCTCCAGAAATTGGAGGTAAAATTCGTATCTCTGTCCGAGACAATTGTCCTAGGTATCCCATGCAACCTAGCAATTTCCTTCATGAAAATTTCTGCAATATTAGCCGTTGTATGCGTTGTCTTCACAGGCACAAAATGAGCATCCTTTTTAATTTGTCAACCACCACCATGATTGAATCATGTTGCTTATTCGTTATGGGTAATATTTTGATGAGATCCATGGTGATCACTTCCCATTTCTTCTCTGGTATTGGCAATGGTTGTAGCAAACCCGTTGGGTGCCTATGCTCAACCTTCACCTTCTGATATTCCATACATTGAGTGATGTAATCGACAACATCCTTCTTCATTCTGTTAGGATATTTAGACACTTAGGAGTTAGTTAAGATCTACTTGGTATAATATGTCGTTAGGTAAAAGTGTGTTTCTTTAGTATGCATTAATATGCATTTGTAGTTAGTAAATCCAACGGTCACGATATGTTCCCGACATAGAGTGATCCGATGGTTCATACTCTCCTCGATATTAATGGCCATTGATCCGTGGCTTAACACCCAATTGGTCCATGATCTCTATTTAAAGAGCATGGAGGGTCATTTGCCGATGATCGATTGTCAGAAATTCTCTTGTAAAATCTCTCTGTAATCTTTTTCTTTGCATTAATAAACTTCTCCAAGTGGTCGCGTTGGCTGGGGCCGTGGATGTTTCCCCGTAGGGGTTTTACCACGTGAAAATATCGGTGTGTTGATATTTGATCTGGTTATGTGAGTGGTTACTGAAGGTGTCCATCCTCTATTGGAATACCTGTGTTGTCGAACATGGTATCAGAGCCTGTTTGAAGACCCGCTCCTGTTGTAGATCGAGATTGTGAAGCCGAGTTGCCTCATCTCCATTTTATGGAATTTCTGTACATTTCTGAGCTGAAAGGACCGTTCCATTGTGTCCGGAGCACACTTTTCATTCAGGAACACTTTTCGTTTCACTCAAAAAGGTTTCCGTTTGCCCAAGATACGACCATTACAGTCAGAATCCGGAGGTATAAAGTTTGAATACGCATTTTTAAATTTTTGCAAAGTTTTGATTTTATTTTGGTTTGTATTTTTTTTTTCGGGATGCTACTCTTTTATATCTGCGTATACTCTTTGCCCCATGCCTTGTGCGATCTCGGAAAATCAGAAACATATAGGAAAAGGTGCATCTTCCGGGTAAGCTAACCGAGATCTAACCCTTGTTGTCATCGAGAAGCGAATTTTTTTTCTTGTGTGAAAAGAGTTTTTTTGGAGCATGCTCTCCA
>ML809668.1:33994-68147 GCA_009831015.1 Picea engelmannii | reverse complement strand
GTGGTCGCGTTGGCTGGGGCTGTGGATGTTTCCCCGTAGGGGTTTTACCACGTGAAAACATCGGTGTGTTGATCTTTGATCTGGTTATGTGAGTGGTTACTGAAGGTGTTCGTCCTCTGTTGGAATACCTGTGTTGTCGAACACATTCCTGGACAAAAGAACTGGCTTCTTACTGCTATAATTGTTTTCTGGTAATTGGGATGTCCAGCATAAGGAACGTCATGCATTTTCTTCAGTACCAAATTCCTCAGTTCTTCGAAACTAGGAACATATATTCTATTTTTATGCATGAGTAATCCATCTTCCTTGATCTCATACTCTATTTTCTGTTGTACATTTCCTTGCTGTAAGTTTTCCTTTATCTATGGGTAATGCTGATCTTTAACGAGACCATCTAAAATTCTTCTCTTCAACTCTGAATGATGCATACTGATAGTAGTAGCATGCATGAGATGACTCTTCTACTAAGTGCATCAACAACTTTATTCTCCTTTCCTTTGATATGATTGATATCAAAGTCATATTCACTTACAAATTCCAGCCATCTTGTTTGCCTGGAATTCAAGGTCGACTGTTCAAAAAGATACTTCAAGCCAATGTGGTATGTCCTTAATTCAACTTTATTCCCCAAGAGATAATGCCTCCACATCCTCAAGGCGTAAACAATGGCAGCAAGTTCCAAGTCATGCATGGCATAGTTCCTCTCATGTTCCTTAATATTTCTGGACTCATATCCAATGACATGTCCATTTTGCACGAGGACTCCCCCAAGTCCTTCCTTACATGCATCTGTGCATACCACAAAACTTTCATTTGGGTAAACAATCTTTAACACAGGTGCACTAATAAGTAATTCCTTCAACAAATTAATTTTTTTTTCACACTTGAGTGTCCATTTTAGTTCCCTTCTTTTGCAAAGAAGTGATGGGATGAACAATCTTAGAGAACCCTACTATGAACCTTCTGTAGTAGCCATCTAATCCCATAAAAATATCTAACATTTGACACATTTCTGGGTGTTGGACATCCTCTAATGACTTCGATCTTCTTTGGGTCTACTGCTATGCCCTGCTCTGAAATAATGTGTCCCAAGTAATGGATCTGCTTTTGATAAAAATAACACTTACTCAACTTGGCATACAACTGATGTTCTCTTAGCACCTGCAACACTAGTCTTAAGTGATGTTCATGCTCCTCTTTAGACATAGAATAGATAAGTATGTCATCCATGAATAATATGACAAACTTATCCAAATAATTTATGAATATGCCATTCTTTAAGTACATGAAGACAACTGGTGCATTGGTCAGTCCAAATGGCACCACTACAAATTCATAATGCCCATACCTGGTCCTAAAGGTTGTCCTATGAATGTCTTCTTCCTTGATTCTTACCTGATGGTATCCCTCCCTTAGGTCAATTTTTGAAAATATCTTTGCTCCTCTTAGCTGATCAAAGAGGTCATCAATTCAGGGTAGAGGATACTTTTTCTGGGTAGTGTACTTGTTGAGCTGTTGAAAGTCAATACACAACCTCAAGGTTCCATCATTCTTTTTGACAAAAAGTATTGGTGCTCCCCAAGGTGAAACACTTGGACGTATGTACCCTTTCTTCAAAAATTCCTCCAACTACATTTGTAATTATTTTAACTCTAGTGTGCTCATTCTGTAAGGTGTTTTTGGCACCGGGGTAGCTCCTGGAACTAAATCAATTGAGAAATCTATCTCCCTTCTTGGTGGAAATCCTGGTATTTCTTGGAATACATCTTCAAATTCCTGTAGCACCGAGGAATTTTCAAGGCTTGTCCCCTTTGTATTATTTGGCTCTTCCACATGAGCTGCATACAGTTGATATCCTTTCCTAAAACATCTTTTCAGCTGTAAGTCTGAAATATCCCTTATAGAGATGGGTCTTGGAACTCCTTTCACAGTGCTCTGTTTTCCATTTCCATCAAGACATGTAAATGTTTTTTTATGACAATCTAGGACAACATGATGCTTGTCCAACCAATCCATTCCAATTAGAATATCATAAGACCCTAATGGTATGATATTTAGATCCATACTAGTATTCATGCCAATAAGACTTATGGAACAACTTCTGACCATATCATGGATTCTTCTTTTGGTTCCAGTGGCTAAATGAACCAAACTTGCTTTTCCAAGTTTACTTTTCTCCAAATGTAATCTATCCACTATATTAGGATCAATGTAGAAATGACTTGCTCTTGAATCAATCAAGATAACAAGAGGCTGATTTATGATCTTACCTTCCACCTCGATCATATTGGACTGGTACTCTTCTTGTCGATAATTTAAAACTGCATAGATTCTTCCCATATCTTCGACTATCATAGCCTCTTGGATGTTGTGCACAATATTCACTATGTCCTTTCTGTGTGGGCAATCCTTGTACAAGTGATATTCCTTACATACCCAACATTGGATTGGTGGTCTTCCCCTTTTTCCCAAAGAATATTCCTTCTTGGAATCCCCCTTAGCATACTGATCTTGATGATTTCTATTAGGCTCATTCTTATTGAAGGGAGGTTTGAATCCTTTCCACCTCTGATTGGACTTCGCATTCTTCTTGTCCTTCCAATATTTCTGTATGGATTCTCTTCCCTGGTCTTGCTCATAAAGGTATTTAACATTCTTGATGGCCTCAATCAAGGTCTTGGGTTCATCATACTTGATATTTTCCTTATAAAAGGTTGGAAGTTTACTTAGAAATCTCTGTATTTTCACTTTCTCATCACCAATGAACCTGGCATATTTTAACAATATCAAGAAATTCTTCTCGTATTCTTCCATAGTCGTGCTTCCCAATCCAAGTTCAAAGAACTCCTGCATTTTCTTGTCATAGAAATTCTCTAAGAGGTACTCCTTCTGGAAGTACTTCTTGAACTGTTTCCAAGTGATCCTACTTTCATTAACATGTTCCACTTGCTTCAGTTGGTCCCACCACATTGCATCTTTTCCATGTAAATGGTAGGTGGAAATCCTGGCTTCCAGGTTGGATGAATAGTTATGAAACTAAAAAATATCTCCTGAGACCAAGAAACCATGCTTCAACATCATCTTCCCTTTCTCTTTCACCCCCAATGGAAGGTGGCTTGAGCTTCCTCAACTCTCCTTGCAAACTATCTACCTCTTGTTTCCTTCTTTGGTGTTTAACAGGAGACACCTCTGGACTTCTTATGGGATCATCCGCTCCATAAAAATTTCTTTCTGAGTAAGGAGGTGAGTGTTTTCCATGAGCTCTGCTAGCACTTGTAGAATAACTATCTCTTCCACAATCATCCTTTCTTTCATGGCACCTACCTTCTTCCTCTTGTCTCGATTTTGATCCCTTCTTCGTTTGTCTCTGCAACTGATTTAAGCTCTACAAAACTCAAGAATTTATCTAACTTTTCTCTCTCATATCAGTCTCTCGTTGTCTTCTTTGTAGCTTTGCACTTCCATCTTCAGGCTTCTTACCATTTCTATTAATGTTTCCTGTTCTCCTTTTCCCTTGCATCCATTGAAATCTGTCTCAGCATTACCAACTTTGGTATTTTGGCCTTCATCCTCCTTATCATGACTGGAGGCTCCCTCGCCTTCTTCCATTTCCTCAATATGCATCTTGAGCTAATGTGCTTAAGCCCCTTAATTATGCAAAATGTGCAAGCGGCCATTTTTTTAGAATTACGCATATGATAAAAAAAAAATCCAAAGCATTCTACAGGTCTCTTCCTTTTTTTCGTTCATGGAGATCATATCCCATTTCCCAAAAATAATAGTGTCTTGTTATCCTTGGTTGACAAAAAATTTCATCCTGCACAGGTGCTTCCTTCGAACCACCTTCCTAGGTGACCACAACTAGAAACCGCGGCTAAATTATTCCTTAGCACTTTTCTGTCTCGAAGACAACCAATTCATCCCTTAGCCCTCCTTCCCTCAGCTCTCAATCTACATATGACTATGGTCATGACCTTGCGCTTAGTTGAAAAAGCACTTGTCTAGATCTTCAAGACTTCAGAACTTTCAGCCAGGAACAGATCAATGGTCCTCGTCCTCTTTCATGATCAATGATTGAGATCCACTTTGGGACTCCGCACTTCAGGAGTCTCAACTTTCCTTGCTTGCCTCCTCCCAGAATTCTTTTACCTAGAGTTCATGATCTACCGACGAGTGTCCTCCCACAGATCAACGACTATGAATCGCTTCGGATCTTTGGCCTTCAAAAGTTTCAAACTTTCCTCCTACACATTCTCTTGGATTGATTTTAACCGAAGTCGACGATCCTTCAATGTGTGTCTTATGAAATCAACAGTCGATATGTACTCCAGCCTTCGGGCCTTCATAATTTTTCAACCCAACGCAACCTATCACATATTTCCCCTCTGGAGTGCCCAGTCTCTGGACTGCATGATCTATCGCCACATGGTGAAATACTAGAAGTGGACAGGTGGTCCAATCAGGCGGGTTACATGGGTCACGTCCCAGCTGACACTTCAATCATCCACATGCTCAAAACTTACTGACACATGGTGCACATCCCATGTGTCCACGTCATCCCCGATGATGTCTACAAGCCATGTCACTTCGAACATTTTTGGGGTCCACATCACCTCCTAGTGATGTCATCGTGCCCCACCACTTTGGCTCTTCAGGCTTTGAGAATTCAAGAGTTTCCACACTAGCACACTTCCAATTCTCCCGAAATTGAATTTCCTGAACTAGCCAAACTACCGCCATGTGTCTCCCTTATCAGACAAACCATATTAACCTCAGACTTTGGGACTTCAGAGGTTACACTGCAAGGATCAACGACTACAATTCCTTCAGGCCTTCGGACTTCGGAAGACTCAAACCTCAACTTTTTTCCAAAATTTTCTTATTCGAAGATCGTGATATACTCACGCGTGTCTCCCATGGATCGAGGTCTACGATTTCTTCAGGTCTTTGGATTTTGGAAATCTCAACCCTCAAACTTCATTTTTCCCCCGAAGTGCACAGATTTCTACCACGTGTCCTCCTAGATCGAACGACTACGATTCACTTCTGATCTCTAGGGTCCGAAAATATCAACTCTCAACTTCTTCTTTCTCACCTTTTCTCGGAGTGCTTTCACTCAGAGCACATGATCAATTAACGTGTGTCCTCCTACAGATCGACGGTCCCCAACTACTTCTTCTCTTCGAAGGTTCATTTCTCAAGCACTGGAAAGTCACATCACTACATGCCTTTCAATTTGCGGGGCCACGCATTGACAGTTTGGATTAACCCACTTTTCACCCCACAATTTTCTTGATGATGATACATAACCCCTTAGTGAAACCATGGTTTGGATTGCAGGACCACCTTGGGGAATTATTTCCCGTGCAACTTGTTTCCCCGCAATTCCTCCTGTCCGTTGATCTATCTCTCCAATGGGATTTGACAGTTGGGACCTTAAACCTTGATTCCTTTTCATCCGACGACCCTTGTTCACCTGTCCTCCGATCCAACAATCCCTGATCTCTCATGATCCTATAGTGGATATCACTCTTGAATTCGAAGGGGGATGGTCACGATCCTTCGAACCCCTTACAAAGGATCTCTGACAATCTAAATCCTACGTAGATTCTGGAATTCCATTCCTCTTGATATTTTCAACTTTGCGATCATTGTTCGATCTCGACCACGAGACTCTGACCAACAGACCTAGCCTATACCAACCTAGTGTTTTAACCAGAATCTCTAATACCAATCTGTAACATCCCCAGCCACCCACAGGCCAGGGTATGCTACCTTCAAGCCCACCCTTGGACTTCAGACTCTTACTGGTACCTTATTTATTTAATAAGGATGCATAAGATACAAGATTTAATGACATGCACAACAATATCCAACAAGCATTCATAATATAAGAGTTGGTTAAACGATAATTAAAATACACAGCGAAATACATTAATACACATATAATAATATCACAACAAAGAGAACTTATCTTTATAAAAAGGCGACACCAACTGGCTGCAGACCAAGGATGTTCCACCCAACCATAGACACCACTACTCCAAATATCAACAGTAGTGTCACCCCTGAGCTAGTGCTATGAATCCACAAGGATGGTTCTAGAGTGTGCTTGGGTTCCCAAACTAGTCAACTCTCAAGCTCTCATAGGTTTCCCAGCACCCACAACAATCCAAGTACCTATATCTCTTCTACCCAACCTGTACCACTTGAGAGAATGGACCTCCACCTTTCTCTACCACACAAACCTCAGGCAGTCCTTCTCCTTTATCCAGGGCCTCCAGCACAGCTGGTCCAAAATCTCAATGGTGGAACTCTCAGGACTCACAATTGTGAGAAAAACAGGGCACATGCCAACACATATCAGACATGCAGGCCCCAAGTCATGGCTGGATTGCACTAGTGACCATGACATCCAACTATCTTGTGGCTAATATTTAGCATTTTAGTTCCCTTTCCCTAATCCAAGACGCAGATGAGGATGGATCAATGAATGGGTGAGTGAGTGCATGAAAGTGCGTAAGGGAAATGAATGAACGTACAGGAAAATCAACGAACAAGCCATCAATCAAACCCCCCCATCATACCAAAGGCGGGTTTAAGTAACTTTGTGGGGAATCAAGAACCTCCTGGACTTCCCCAACAAGATCACATAATCAATCCCCTCCCTTAGGAAAAAAGGGTAATTAACATAGGAATAAACATTTATCCCCTCAAGCCCCCTCTCTTGTGGAATCATAGCCCCCTATAACTCTATTCCTTGTCTGTCTAGCAGCCAACGATGTGTTTATTATTAATAATTATCAAAACATTACATTTCTTGGGCATACTAGCCCTTTAATAATTGGTTGGGCACTCAGGCCTCTCAGCATTGTAACAATACATTATTTAAAAATGGGGGTTCAAAAATCGGGGTGTTACATGGATTTAGACTCCTCTAGGGTATCTTCCTGGATACATTCATCCCAAATCCTCTCAAAAGTAGGAAGATTCTCTCAAGCATAGATCCCCTTAACAAATGGTTCCCATGGCTTTGAGAATCCATCCAATACTATATTAACTAGATCTACATTGGTCACCTTCTCCCCCACTACCCCAATCTAATCATGAATCTTAGTGATCCTCATGAGATAGCTAGTAACATTGTCAGATCTAGACATCTACATTGATGAGCTTATTTCTCAAGATCATCTTCATGTTCATGTTATCTCTCAAAAAAATACCTACTGGAGCTTTGAACATCTCTTTGGCCATATGATTATTAGACAAATGAGGAATCAAATTATCTTTTAATGCATCCAAGATCACCCACTGGGATATGATATACTTCTTATCATGAGCTACTTTCTAGTGCAGATATGTTGGTGGAGTAATCTATTGGCTGCAAATATCCCAAAGATCATTTTCCTTTAGAAGCAAGGTAACCCTTTCTTTCTAGGATAGGAAGTTGGTGTTGATGTTTCAACATTGGGAATACATTCTCCTATATTGGTCATGTTGATTTGACCAAGGGAGGATGATAAATTCACTCAAGGGGCCATGTTTATTTGGCTAGTGGTGAATGGCCCAGGATGTTGATGTTTCTCCAGTTAACAACATCGGGCAGACATTGTCCCAGATTGGTCATGCTGATTTGACCAAGGGAGGATGATAAATTCACTCAAGGGGCCATGTTGATTTTTCTAGTGGTGAATGGCCTAGGATGTCGATGTTTCTCCAGTTAGCAACATCAGACAGACATTCTCCTAGATCAGTCATGCTGATTTGACCAAGGAAGAATGATACATTCACTCATCGGGCCATGTTGATTTGGCTAGTGGTGAATGGCCCAGGTGTAATATTTCTCCTATTAGTCATGCTGATTTGAAAAGGAGTGATAAATACTCAAGATGCTCTCACATTTCCCTCTCCACGGTGGAGTGATGTGGTTTTTATAGGGCATGTTTGACTTGTTTACAAGTATAGTCCAATGTTGAAGATGTAGGCTCAAGATACCTCTTGTGATGAGGGGATTCTTAATGAATCTACTCAACATTAGAGCCCTATATTAATTAGATGTGAAAGTGAGGAGATGATACATAAACAAGGCTCATGGAAAACATTTCGAGTGAATAATACATTCCAAGAAGACAAGACAAACCATTGAAGAAACTCTAGAAAGAGTTAAAGAAGAAATTGAAGACAAAAGAAGAAGTCGACCCCACAAGGAAATTGAAGGTGACTTGAATTGTATAACTAAAGGCTAGATCATTTCACTTTTAACACGACACATCTCTTCTCATCAAGTACACTTTATCCAATTATGCAATGACAATTTCTATTTACAATGCGTAGTTCCCAGTTTCCAGTTGCAGTGTGCAGTTCCCAGTTGGCAGTTGCAGTGAGAAGTTCCTAGTTGATAGTTATAGTGTACAATTACTAGTTTTCAGTTGTAGTGCACAGTTCCTAGTTTCCAGTTGCAGTGCACAATTTATAGGTGCGCTATTATTTTTGGAGTATCTTAGCAGTGATTTTTTGGTGCACTATCCTTGAGGATTCTTACTCATACAAGGGAACAATTATCTTGTGCTGGGTTTCTTCATGTAAATGGTGATAAACTTGAATTGAATTCTTCTTAAAAAAAAATCTGGGTTTTTCTTCCAAGGTTGGGTTTCCCAAGGTGAAATCTTGTGTCTACTGTGTATGAATATCTTTCTATGATTCTGTTGTTTCCACTGCAATTATTTTTGGTTGATATTTTTAGTGTGTAATTATTATATGATAACAATGGCTTAAAATTCTGTTTGAAATCATAAGGAAATAATTATCATATCTGGAAATTGAAAATTCAACATGGTATTAGAGCTTTGTTGAAATTTTCCACTGCACAGTCACAGATCTATTGTTGGTTATAACACTAGAATAGTGTTGTAATTTTTCTTGTTCTTGTTCTTGTTCTTGTTCTGGGCATGGTACTATGGAGGAATGATTAGTCACAAAACTACAAAAGTGTTTTTATTGTCTTTTGTTTTGGCTCTTGTTCCAGGTTGGTTACCGTGGAGGAATAAGGGGTCTGAGATGAAATTTTCCAACCATGAAGAGAGGCCATTAAGCCTAATATTTTTGTGATTTCTTCTTTGTTTGGGTAAGGACCTTGATGGAGCATGCCTAGTAAGGCCGCAAACCTGTCTTACACCTTGAGGAGACAACAGGTCTAAGGAGTTGACCTTGTACAATAGTATTGTTGATTAAGGAAGAAACTGCTCTCTATTAGAGGATAGAAGTTACATAGTTTCATTTGTGGATGGTTATGTTCTTGTATGGACTAAGAGATCGAGCATAGAATCAACATGAGTGATTGGTGTTTCATATATACGACTATACATATTATCAGGACATACAAACCGAACATTGGTACATGAAAGTATCGATTTATGTGAGTTATGGCATCGAATAATTTCTCTCTTGCATTACATGGATTTTCCAGTATTAAGAAGAATGGTTACAGGTGTTTCAGAGCTCCAGGTAGAACATGAGGGTTTTTTTAGGGGATGTACACTTGGAAAGAATACCAAGGGACCTTATCCAAGCAATGATAGTATATCCAAATGGATCTTGGATCTAGTGCATTCAAATGTATGCAGATTGATGACAATAACATCCTTGGGTGGCTTCTTGTACTATGTGACATTCATTGATGATTTCTCCCAGGATACATGTATCTACTTCATGAAGACAAAGGATGAAGTCTTTGACAGGTTCCAAGAGTTTAAGGCTCAGACAAAGAACTTGATGGGGAAGAATATTAGATTTTTAAGGATAGATAATGGAAGAGAGTATACTTCCATTGAATTCTATAATTTATGCAGGGAAGCAGGGATCAAGAGGGAGTTGACATTTCTGTACAACCCTCAACAGAATGGTGTTACAAAAAGGAAGAACAGGTCCATTGTGGTTGTCAAGGAAATGATTCATGATCATAATCTACCCATGTTCTTATGGGAAGAGGAATCCAACACAACAATTTATGTTTAGAAAATGAGTCAACACTGGATATTGGGAGATAAGACTCCTAAGGAGGCATTCACAAGAGTGAAGAAAGAGGTCAACCATCTGAGGATATTTTGTTGTCTAGTATACTACATGTTCCCAAGGAGAAGAGGGAGAAGTTAGAACCTTCTGGAAAGAAGGGTACTTTTGTGGGATACAACGAGACTTCGAAGGCCTACATAATCTACATTCCAGGAAAACATCAGATTTAGGTTAGTCATGATTTAACCTTTGATGAAGAGGTATCCTTCAGGAGTGGTAGAGAGTCTCATATGGAGATTTATAATGAGGAGAAGAAGGCCTTGAAGGATAAGGATACATATCCCTCTACTCCATTTATTCATCCTTCATACTACCAGGAGGATTCAATAGAACCAATAGAGATAATGGATCTACCTAGAGATGTTTTCGTGACCAGGAAGAGGCCATATTGGCTTCATGAAACTTTGCATAATGCAGAGGGGCATGCATCTCCCCATGGTACTTTTAGAGAGAGAAAAATATATCAAAGGTTCTCGATTTATATGGAATTGATGATTCACATCATTGATTCTGAACCTTCCAGTTATGGGGAGGCAGTAGACCAACAGGTTTGTAAGGATGAAATGAAGGAATATTATTGGTCCATCATGAAGAATGATGTGTGGGATATAGTTCCGAGACCAAAGGGGAAGTCAATGGTGACTTCCAAGTGTATCTATAATATCAAGCATGTAGCATATGGTAGCATCGATAAGAACAAAGAGAGGTTTGTGGTGAAAGGATTGTCTCAAAAAGAGGGAGTGGGCTATGAGGAGACTTTTTCTCCAGTCACCAGGTACACTTCCATTAAGACTATTATTTCTCTTGCCTCAATTATGGGATGGAGATTACATCAGATGGATGTGAATACTGCGTTCCTCAATGGTGTGATTGATGAAGAAGTGTACATAGAGAAACCTTAGGGATTTGTGATACATGGGAAGGAGTCTCATGTTTGTAGATTAAAGAAGGATTTGCATGGACTCAAGTAGGCACCCAAGGCATGGTACTCCAAGATTGATGGATACTTGATGAGTTTATACTTCACCAATAATGATGCATATCCCAACCTTTAATAAAAGGTTGTTGATGGTGATCTGTTGATCTTGGTGTTGTATGTTGATGATCTGTTACGTACGAGGGAAGAGAGACTCATTGTCGGGTGCAAGAGGGAGTTAGCCTAAGATTTTGAAATGAAGGATCCTGGCTTGATGCATTATTTCGTGGTATTGGAGGTGTGGAAAAAACCAGGTGTGATATTCCTTGGACAAGGAAAGTACACACTTGATATATTGAGTAGGTTCGGTATGATGGACTGCAAGTCTATGGTTACACCTATGATGAAAAATCTGAAGAAGTGGAGTGATTCCACTTCAGATTCATATTTGGTGGATGCCACTATGTACAAAAAGATGATTGGATCCTTGATGTACTTGGTCAATACCAGGCCATATATTTTCTTTGTAGTGAGCACACTCAACTAGTTAATAGTTGAGTCGAGGCACTTCCATTGGGTTGCAACAAAGCATGTGTTGAGGTGCCTGTGTGGTATATTTGGATATGGTCTGAGATATGTCTTAGGTGGTGAAGTGAGGATGCAGGGATATACAAATTTTCATTGGGTTGGGAGTGAAATAGGGAAAAAGAGAACCTCGGGGTGTTTCTTCAACTTAGGATTAGTTATGATATCCTGGATTAGCAGGGAGTAAAATTTTGTAGCACTTAGTAAAATAAAGGTGGAGTATATCGTAGACAATTTTGCAAGTCATAAATCAATATGGATTAAGAATATTCTTGCAAGACTATTTGATTAGGAGCTAGAGACAACCTTGATACATTGCGATAATCAAAGTTGTGTCAAGATTTCAGAAAATCCAATATTTCATGATAGGTAAAAGAAAATTGAGATAAGATATCACTTCATATGATACATGGTGTAGAAGGGAGAAGTAAAGCTCCAATACATATCCACAGATGAGCAGATTGTGAACATTCTCACCAAGCCTTTTTCTAGGGAGAATTTTGTATACTTCAGAGACAAGCTTGGCATGATGCAAAATGTCTCCCTCCTTGAGGATGTTGATGTTTCAACATCGGGCTTACATTCTCCCATATTGGTCATGCTAATTTGACCAAGGGAGGATGATACATTCACTCATGGGGCCATGTTGATTTGACTAGTGGTGAATGGCCTAAGATGTTGATGTTTCTCCAGTTAGCAACATCGAGCAGACATTCTCCCAGATTGGTCATGTTGATTTTACCAAGGGAGGACGATACATTCACTCATGAGGCCATGCTGATTTGGCTAGTGGTGAATGGCCTAGGATGTTAATGTTTCTCTAGTTAGAGGCACCGAGAAGACATTCTACCAGATTGGTCATGCTAATTTGACCAAGGGAGAATGATACATTCACTCACGAGGCCATGCTAATTTGACTAGTGGTGAATGGCCCAGGTGTAAACTTTCTCCTAGTAGTCATGCTTATTTGAAAAGGAGTGATAAATACTCGAGATGCTCTCACATTACATGCTCCATGGTGGAGTGATCTATTTTTTATAGGGCAAGTTTGACTTGTTTACAAGTCTAGTCTAATGTTGAAGATGTTGGCTCAAGAGACCTCTTGTGATGAGGGGATTATCAATGAATCTAGTGGTGAATGGCCTAGGATGTTAATGTTTCTCTAGTTAGAGGCACCGAGAAGACATTCTACCAGATTGGTCATGCTAATTTGACCAAGGGAGAATGATACATTCACTCACGAGGCCATGCTAATTTGACTAGTGGTGAATGGCCCAGGTGTAAACTTTCTCCTAGTAGTCATGCTTATTTGAAAAGGAGTGATAAATACTCGAGATGCTCTCACATTACATGCTCCATGGTGGAGTGATCTATTTTTTATAGGGCAAGTTTGACTTGTTTACAAGTCTAGTCTAATGTTGAAGATGTTGGCTCAAGAGACCTCTTGTGATGAGGGGATTATCAATGAATCTACTCAATATTCTAGATCTATATTAATTAGACATTCATGTGAGGAGATGATGCATCAACAAGGCCCATGGAAAAATTTTCTAGTGAAGAAGGAATTCCAAGAAGACAAGAAAAATCATTGAAGAAACCCTAGAAAGTATTAAAGAAGAAATTGAAGAAAAAAGAAGAAGTGGTCCCCACAAGGAAATTGAAGGTGACTCGAACTGTATAAATAAAGGATGTATTATTTCAGTTGTCACACAACACAACTCTTCTCATCAAGTGCACTTTAACTAGTTGCACAGTTTATAGTTTCCAGTTACAATGTGCAGTTCCTAGTTCCCAGTTGCAGTGCGCAGTTTCTAGTTGATAGTTACAGTGCACAATTCCCAATTACCATTTGCAGTGCACAGTTCCCATTTGAAAGTTGCAGTGTGCAGTCCTCAATTGTTTGTTGCAGTGCCCAGTTCCCAGTTGCAGTGCATAGTTTCCACTTGCACTATCTTCAAGGTGCACTATTTTTTTGGAGTATCTTAGGAGTTCTTTTGTGGTGCGGTGTCCTTGATGGTTTTTCCTTATACAAGGGAAAATTTATCTTGTGCTAGAATTCTTCATGTAAATGGTGATTAAATTGGATTTATTTCTTCTTAAGAAAAGTTGTTGGGTTTTTCTCTCAAGGTTGGGTTTCCCAGGGTAAAATCGTGTGTCTACTGTGCATGGCTATCTTTCTATGATTATGTTGTTTCCATTGAATTTATTTTTGGTTGATATTTTCAATGTGTATTTATTATATGATAACAGTTGCATAAAATTCTGTTTGAAATCATAAGGAAATAATCATCAGATCTGGAAATTGAAAATTCAACATGGTATCAGAGCTTTGTTGAAATTTTCCAGTACACAGTCACAGATATATTGTTGGCTACAACACTATAATAGTGTTGTAATTTTTCTTGTTCTTTTTCTTGTTCTGGGTAGGTTACCATGGAGGAGCGATTAGTCACAACACCAGAAATTTTTTTTTCTTGTCTTTTGTTTTGGTTCTTGTTTCAAGTAGGTTTTCGTGTGTTGAGGAAAATATATGAATTATCTTGCTCAAGCATTTTCGAATCTTGCCTGGCTAGGAAAAGATAGTCAGGAATGTCACCCTATGTTTTATAGCCTCAAAAATATTTTCCCAATCCACAAGTATTAATTACAAGGGTTTAGGCTGATTTAATAATGAAAAGAATGTTGCAAAATAACATGAAATTTGTATATAAGTTTATGAAAAATATACATATTATAGAAAGTAAATATGGAGATCAAAAGAAAAAGTAACCAAGTCACAATACACACAAATGAGACATAATAGCAATCTGCTTTATTTCATTATGAGATATCAAAACTATTTTTCTCTTTGCAAAATCCATGTGAGGGCATGGACCAAAGTCTAATTTAGAAATCCCCAATGAAAACAATACAAAAGGACTCTGACAAGAAGTAAAAACTGAAATTTATAATCTGGATCGGCTTGCCACAAACTGCTGCCAATTTGACTCTACAAAATATCCTTTATCAGCTTTGAAACTCAATCCATAAACATACAAGTATACACATACTATCAAGGATGGATCAACACCTCTAAAACATGCATATGAATGATTTGGTTCAGTTTTGAACCTTTATGTCTACAATAGGACCCTACTATCAAAAAGAGAATTAGGTTTTGAATAAATTCAAGAATGAATGAAAATTGAACTATCTCATGAAATCAAAAGAGAAAACCTTAGTCTTGCTTTGCCCTACTATTCTCCCCTTGTTTCTTCTTCTCATTTATCTTTTATGCCTTCCAAAGAAGTTGAATTAGTTCAACTACTTTCTTTAGTTAAGTTAGTTTTACTTAACTAATTTAGTTTAGGAGAAATAATAATAATAATAATAATAATAATAATAATAGTTAAGGGTCTTTATTTGATAATAACTAGGTAGGTGGGACCCCTTGTGACTCCCTTCTTTTATTCTTTTCAAATCATAAAATTAAACATAAATGGATAATCATTTCAACACATGCCACCCTTGTAATTCCCTTAGATACATTCAAAATTGAATATTTAAATATCAGAAATAATTTAAATCATATCCAAAAATATATAATTATCCACATAATCCATATTATCCAAAAAAGAGCCTGTTGTCCAAACTTTTTGCAGACCACTGTCTTCATCAACTCAATTATAAAAACACATAAATTAAAATCCATACTTGCCACTCTGAGAGGCAATCTTTCTTTTATCACTGCTGTCCCCTTTTGATTTTCCAGAAGTAGCCCGAGGCTGATTTGAACCTTGAGAATGTATTTCACTAATTACATGAGAACAATCATCCTTCTTATGCATGTGGGAGGATACAGATTTTGAATAGTCATTTGAAGGAGAGGAAGGGGAGGCAGTAGCTTTTCCTTTATATTGCACATGGGGAGCATCTGTTTTAAGCCTTTTATTAGAATGTGAGGATTGAACAAGTGAATGCACATGGGAAATATGAACATTAGGATTTATAGGTGGAGGAGGAGGTAATGACAAATTGGGCTAGCCACGGTGGTGAGAGACAACCGGATTGAAAATCTCTTGCCATCCATCATTTGCAGGGACTTCTGGTTGCATGGAAACATGAGGTGGCAAAGGAATACCAGGGATGTTATGAGGCTGGAAGGGAGGTCTCTCTGGTCGAGGTTGTACTATTCCTTTCCCAATCCAATTAAAGAACCTAGCTTGAAACAACTGGTTCAATTCCTGGGGATCAACATCAAAATGAGTGGAGAATCTAAGCCTTCTAGGCCCTCTGTTCCAGTTTCCTCTTCCTCTATTGTTCTACCATGGCTTCCGCTACTGAAGAAACTCATCCTATGGAAACAATTCATCAGTAACTAAGCCCTTAATAGACCATACATGAAATTCTTCTTGCATGGAACAATAATTAGCTCAGACATTGATACAGGATACATGCAAATCCATCCATAAAAAACTATTTAATAATTTCCAAGTGAGCAGGGGGTGAAAGGGTTCATGGGACATATGGAGGGACTGTAATGAGAAAAAGTTGGCATAATGAGAGGGGATAATTACAAAAATACTTCTCAACAATTTCTTAAATAATTTGACTATGTAATAAAAAAACAAAAATATCAGTTGCTAACCATTGCTTTGTCATATATTTTGTCGTTGTTACACAAACCCTTTTAATTTATTTTAAAGAACATGGATTCCAAAATGATATTGGGATTATGAGGGGGATATAATGAGTGAAAAGTGTTAGCATGATAGGGATAAAATATGGATATTGTTCATATAAAAATAAATTAAATCAAACAATCAACCATAACTCTATACAAACCTTTTTAATTCAATCAACATTCACTTTTCAAAACCACCATCTAAACCGTCACTTCATTTACATATTTCTTGCTAGATTCCAAACAAACAAATTATATGCCCATAAATACTCAATTACAATAGCCTTTGCATCTATATAATATTTATATAGCAGTCTTATCAAACAATCCTGCAATCGATATGTTGAACATAATGATCCTTTGAGCCACGACCAACTATATTCCAATGCTAAATATCTTTTCTTTTTTCCTTTTAAAAACCAATAGAATACACATAGTGATACCAACCACCTATATCCAATATTTATTCTTTAAACTTAAATAAGAATATGCACAATATTAACCACCATTTGTCGATTTTTCAAACATTGTTCGACATAATCAACTGGGTATTAAAAATAATAATCCGGCCCCAATCCATTCACACATAGGTGTCTTTCAAATATAAGCATCATAAGTGTTGATTAGAAATAGCATTCAACAAATAACATGCAACTTTGAGCCTAATCTTCACATAAATGAGCATGTACAAACTTCTTTTTAAAAATTGCCCAACGAGAAACAAACCCAAATCATTCCCAATTGACCAAGAACACACCGGTGTCTATTTTACCCTTGACTGGATTGAAACGATATCAATATCGTAATGAGGGTTTAAACACAACGAAAATAGAGTAATAACAGATGTCTCAATCAAATGAATAAGTCCTCAGAAAACATAGACAACTCGTGCCTTCAAAAATTTACCACAGAGAGTAACATGTAAAAATAGTCTTGATAGTGAGGGTTACTAGAACGATAGTTAGCCACCTCCAACAGAGAATGATAAGGAGCGAAACCTTTAATCGGCACAGTAAAATGAGTTTCCAAGAACAACCCGTGCCAATGGAGTGACAAATATTTAAACACAGAGATTGGTTGTAACATCCATGCGCAAGATTAGAACTTGTCAAACATAGCAATAAATTTCCACAGAGAACTAGACTCAAAACCCAAGTCGACCGAAGATACTTCAGTGTCATTTTATTAATAAACTCATACAAAGATTATCCACAACAAGGAGAACACAACCATTCCTCTTTTTTCTCTAAAAACCAACAACCCAAAATAATCACCAGAAGAACCCACAGGAACAACACCAATTGCACAACTCAAATATCCAATAATAGCTTAAGAAAAACACAGACCACGAGTAATCTTGAGAGAAAAATTGATTCGAAGGGAAAAAAAAACATCATGGATGGAAGAGTAAGGAAACATACCTGGAAAAGCCTGTGTGAGGAAGAGAGTTAGCCTATATGCCTCTTCACAACAAAAAATCCCTGATCATCAACAACCACCAGAGCTAAAAACCAAAATACAACGATGACTAGGGTGACGGGCCTCGAGGGTTGTTTGAGTGACATGCAGTAAATGCATGTCGCTTCCTTCCCCAACCTCATTCAATTCAACGTACAAGCCAACCAATTCACCATAACTCTAAGCATTAATCAACCACATATTTCATAACCATATACCATTTGCATAGTGTGCCACCCTAAGTAATGTCAAACTCTTTTAACAATAACAATGTGCCATAATATTACCCCTTGTGCTTCCACATATATATTTTAACAAATCACATAAGTCTAGTAGCAAGGGTTTATGTGCCCTCCTTTTGTCACAATTACACATAACATTAGGGCTTGTGTATAGTCATTTAATTTGAAAAATCTCCCATATCATCCATTATCAAGATCATAAGTAAAACAATTAATCCATGTTTAATCACAATATCAAAACAAAACTAATAATGATCCTTTCATCCATAGGTCAGGCTTAATATAATATGAGAGTGATCATCAAAACTATCATTGCCATGCATCAAACAACCAACCATCTTATGTCAACATAACATTATAAACCATGATTTGAAGCATTGAATTGTAGAATACTGTGTTGGTACCATCACAATAGAAAACAAAATATAAGCGCACGATATCCATCAGAGCACCACTGTATACAAGGGGGTCCCACCTACTAGTTTATTATTAATATAATTAGTTAATAGAGCTTGGCAATCATTTGCGAGCATAGTATTCATCATTTCATTTTTAAGCATCAACAAACTGATGAATCCACAGGGAAATCTATTTCCAACAGATTAAGAAATCCGAATGTCTAGTTTCATAGAGCAGGTGAAACATTAGATCAAGGAAATATACATCAGAATGATTATGCAACAGGGGGATGTGAGCGGTTTAAGGGAAAAATGATTTGGTATTTTGGGAATAAGTCATGGAAAGTGTTACGTATGAGGGGATTATCCCTGTATTCATAGTATTTGATTAATCATAGTGAAAGCATTCTTTGCTTCAAGTAGAAAATATTTATGGCATGCTCTTTTTTGAATCTCGGGTGGAGGGAAGAAAAGGAAAGCAAAAAATAGGGATGAAAAACCAATTATCTTATCTAACAATAGTACTAGAAGAATATAGAAATTTCAATGATGTATTCAAGGAGGGACATCATGACATCTATGTAACCTGATTGTTATTGATTAAAAGCACTTGCAGAATAACATCACTTTGGCAAAACTGATCCATAATTTTATTTCTGACAAGAAAATAAGTCTATAAAATAAATAAAACAACATAAATGAAACAACATAAAGAAATAAACAACAAGCAAAATCAAAGAAATGAAACAAAACTATAATACAGGAGTAATTCCATACAACATTTAAACTTTCAAACTGGTTCCACATAGTGTTTCAAGTGGGAACCGTTGGTTCTATAGGAAAATAACTGCTCTTCCAAGTCCTTTATAATATAAGAATTTGCGCCCAGGACAAAAATGATTTTAAAAGGACCCAACCATAAATTTTGAAACTTTGAATTCCTTCCTCTATCATTATGAGCTGAATCCCACATCAAGACTTTCTCATTGACCTTAAATCTGACAACTTTTGCACTTTTATTGAAAGATTTCTTCAGAGTTTGTTGTTTTTTCTTTATGTTCTACAGGGAAAATATCTTGTGTTCTTCTAAAGCCAACAATGCATTTATCCTTTGAGGGGTATTAGAAGAATTCAATTATTCAATCTGTAGCATCATCCGTAAAAAAGAAAGTTCCATCTCGGTAGGCAGAATGCCTTCTTGACCATAAACAAGATGAAAGGGGGTGCAACCTGTGCTCACCTTGGTGGTAGTGCGATCTTCCCAAAGGGCATAAGTGAGAAGGGTGTGCCATTGATAAGGCTTATCTTCGATGAGACTCTTGATAATTATAACCAATTTTTTGTTAGTAGACTCGGCTTGCCCATTTCCTTGAGGATAATAAGATGATGAGGTAAAATGTTTAACTCCCAGTTTAGCTAGACACTAAGTCATCTTAGTATAAATAAAAGCGAGGCCGTTATCTTTAATAATCTCTAAAGGAATACCAAATCTGGAAAAAATATTAGTTTCAAGGAAAGAAAAAACCTGCTCATCTTGCGAATGCTTAAGTGGGACAACTTCAGTCCATTTCGTAAAATAATATGTAGCTTTCAAGATGAAAACTTAGCCTGCTGTAGATGGAGGATTAATAGGACCGATAAAGTTCAGACCCCATTTTGAAAAAGAAAAGTCATGGAGGACAGGTTGTAAAGGCATGGAAGAAAGATGTTCTTTCCCAGCGAACTTTTGGCACTTGTCAAAAGATCTTGAAAAATTATAAGAATCTCGAAAAATTGAAGGCCAATAGTACCCTTTTCTGATAATTTTAAAAGTAGTAGTTTTAGCAGAAAAGTGGCCACCTACATGAATAACAAATATGAAGATCCATGGGTTTCTTGTAACAATTTATGTGCTTCGTCATTATTTACACAATGAAGTAATATACCATCAGTAGATATCCTAAACAATAAGTCTCCTAAAATGGCATATTTGGAAGATTCAAGATGAAGCCTTCTCCTTTGATGAGTATCTAAGTTATTTGGACATCTTGATTTTGCAAGTAATACACCAGATTTTTGTACCAAGGATGCTCAGCTACAGGAAAGATTTGAATATCAATGTAAAATAGTGTTGATAGAGGGTTATCTTGTTCATCAATTTCTTCACTTGCTTCAACATGTTGAGCCAAGTGAAGGGATAAGTCATGTCCCTTAACAGTTTTTGAAGTCATGATGGTTAAATCATGCTCCTAGATCATGGCAAGCCAATGTGCAAGTTTCTCTGAAAGATAAGTCCATGAGAGAAAAAAATGTGACAATAGGTAAAAGGACTTTTACAAGTGTGTGCTTACCTAATATAAAGTGGAGAAAATTTTCCATAGCTTTAACAAGAACGAAATCATGTTTTTCAATATAAGAATATTTAAATTCATCATATGATAAGCTTTGACTCATGTAAGCTACTGGTTTTTTGTTATTCTGGTCATCACATTGTATGAGGATAGTAGAGACTGCTTCCTTTGTGGCATTGGTATATATAATAAACTCTTTCTCAAAATATGGCTTCACCAAAACCGGTGCGGAACTGATTTCCTTCTTAATCCTTACGTAAGCATTTTCAACATTATCAGTCCAAGAAAAGGAGTGATCTTGCTTGAGAAGATTGTGAATTGGTTTGACCATTACAAGAAAATCAGGAACAAACCTACGGACAAAGTTGATAATGCCCATAAAGGCTTGAACCTCCTTTTTGGAAGTAGGAGCAGGAAGATTTAGGATAACAACAATCCTTTTGGGATCTATGCTTATTCCTGAATCAGAGACAATATTCCCAAGGAGATTTCCCTTGGTAACGCCGAAAATAGACTTAGAAGGATTTAAATAAATTCTGAATTTCCTGCATCGCATGAGAACCTTTCTAAGATGACCAAAATGATCCAATCAGTTCTTTGAATATATAGTCAAGTCATCAAGATAAATCTGAATAATCTTACCGATCAGATCGTCAAAAGATATCTGCATAGCTCTTTGGAAAGTGGCACCTGCATTAGATAAGTCAAAAGACATGCGTTCATAATAAAATGTTCCCCAACGTGTAATGAAAGTGGTTTTGTATTTATTTGTTCTTTTTACCTTGATCTGATTATAACCAAAAAAATTGTCAAGCAAGGACATCATCTGCAACCCTACAACTTGCTACAAAATCATTTCCATATTAGGGAGAGGAAAATGGTATTTTATGCTCTCTCTATTCAATGTGAGAAAATCAACACACAATCGTATTTGACCAATTGTTTTCCAAACATGAACCAAATTAGAAACCCACTCAGAATACTTAACAGGGAAAATTATCCCAGCCTTCAAGAGTTTTTCCAACTCCTTTCGAATAGTTGCTTCAAGTGCGGGGTTAATGGGTCTTTGTTTTTTCCTAACTAGTTTTATGCCCTCCTTGATATGAATGGCATGTTTTATAAGAGAAGGATCAAAACCACAAAGATCCTCATAAGACCAAGAAAAAAAATCTTGAAATTCATGAAGTAACTCAGTGAATTTCAACTTTTCTTCATCAGTACATTGGGCACCTATTTTAACATTCTTTCAGGAATCAGGTGTCCCGATGTTCAAGGAAATAGTTTCACCCACTTTCCTTTTTGACTCCTCTTCTTTATGTGTTTCTTTTTTTCCTACATCACTCGATGAAAATGAACTTTCTAGAGGAGTCAAGCCCTTTAGAATATTGTTGTTTTCCATGGATATAATATCCTTAGGCTTATATGGTTAATTTTGTATGAAAGAACATATGATTTCATCAATAGGTAAGACATTCCATGACTCTACATTTTCAGGGACATGAGGATGATATAAATATTGAAAAGTACAATCAGGTCTTTATGGAAAAATTTGTCGAGTAGGAGAGGCTGCAAAAACAACTAACTTGTCAGCCATTGAATTCGGTTCCCTTTTAACATGAGTGATGTTAAATGATAGTAAGTTTGAGATAAGCGCCCAAATAGTTTGTGTGTAGCATTTCATTAACTTGTTTCTAGGGGAATATATCTTATGTACAAGGTTTACAACAAGTTCAGAGTCCCCAAAAAATGTAAGGTGACCACAACCTAAATTATAGGCATTTTCAATGCCCAACAATAATGCTTCAAATTCGGTGACGTTGTTTGTGCAAGAAAATTCTAACCTATAGGAAAAGTTGTGAATTTTACATATAGGTGAGTACAAGATAATTCCAGCTCGATTACCTTTGTTGGATCATGAACCATAAAAGTTCATATGCCATATGCCATCCTCCAGGTCAATTTATTCCAGGGTAGTGTTATCCTCATCTGCAAAGATGGAATACACTCATAGTTCCTCCTCTACATAATTTACATTAGGTTGTGGGATGCTTTCTATATACGGTGAAATTATTCCCTCCCTTAGGAATACGATGTTCTTCCCATTCCAAGGAACGAACAAGTGCGTCCCGTCGAGTGAGAGGTATACACCTATCAAATATTTCTAGTCTCTTCCTAAGATGCTTGAATAATTACTCACTAGCATATCAATTACCTGAATATTAAGGGTTGTCCTTATTTCAGGATGCGTGCACAAAACCAAAGTCACATATTTGATTTCACCTATGGTCGATTGTTGTAAACTATTATAAGATAGAATGCTTATGCATTTGAATCTGTACAAGACAAGCCTAGCTCTTCCATAATAATTTTATACATTACACTTGGGCCTGAATCGTCGTCAATCAGACAAAAATGGGCTATCTTGTCCATAATCTTTACAAAAATGAAAAATGGGGGATTTTTTTTACAGTGTGTCTAAAATTATTTAAACCTACTTTACTTACACTTGAATCCTCTTCGTTTACCTCTTAAGAGATTGGCTATGGTGGAAGTTTTCCCTTTCATGAAAATTTTCAGATGATTTTGTTGCTTATGGACGACAACCATGTCCAGAAGAGTAGCATCGACCTTGATATTATCCAATTGATTGAGAATGTTGTATTTGGAATAGGGAAGAGGGAAGGGAGTTCCTTGACTGTCAAGAGTTTTAGTAGCTTGTATAGTAGCAACTGGTGAAGATGAGCTTGGGCTAGAAGAAGTACGAGGGGCATCATATTTTCCTTTTGAAGCATAGGATTTATTCCTAGTGTTTATGATCATGACATCCTCTGGTTCTATGAAATCAAGAACCTCAATGGTAGTTTCAGGCCTTTTGCTAAATATTTTATCTCTGGCACTCTTCTTTACCTCACGAGTACTTTCCTCATGATGTTCCTCGCAAAAGTTACACCAACTATGAGGAATGATCGCTTTAGGCTGAAAGTTATTTTCATTAGGATTCCTAAAAGGTGGTGAAGAAAAAGATGAATCCCCATGAGTAAGTGAAGGGAAATTTCCCTTCCAATCATACGCTATCATTCAATTATTCATATCTTGTACAAGCCGTAAGAGGGAGGACATGTCTGTTTGTTTAATTGAGTCTTCTTTGGGGAGACTTGTTCTTTCAAGTTGTTTGTCATACTCTAGACAAGTATGTAGAGTGGAACTAAGATTTTCAATATATTTTTCTTCAATCCTATGATGATAAGGGGAGGGTATAGAGTTATAGTAATGCATAAAAGAGGCTTGGTTCTGAGGGCAAATAATTTTGGGAATTTGGTTATGTAACTTGGTGAAACGTAAGTTGAAAGACTTGATAGTCTCACCATCTTTGTGCACAATGTTGTTGTATTCCTGTAATTGTTCAACTGAGATTTTAGATTGACCATAAGTATATTTTAACCAGTAAACTAAGTCCCCCCAATTGGAAAGAATCTTGGGAGGAAGATCAAATAAATATGTCGCTTCTTTCCCTTCAAGGGAGTTAACAAATAAGCGCATACAAGTATCATTGTCATTATCTCCTATATTGTGATAGGAATTAGAAAATTCAACCAAGTGTTCATTCATAGTGACTGTGTTATTTCCTGAAAACCTAGGGATATTATCTTTGAATTTTGGAAGTGGACAAGTAGTAGGTGCTAGGTTGAGAGGAGAGGAAACATGCCACGGGGTAGTAGTAGCATCTTCTTCGAATTGGAAAAGTCCATACTTATTTATGACCTTGGTGGGGTTGGTAGTAGATTGGATAGGGAATTGATGGCTATACAAGCTACCAATCACTAACAAGGATTAAGGTTGATATGAAGAAGCACTTCTAGTGCCACCAGAGCCACCCACGGATGCCATTTTTCAAATGATGGGTAAGGGAGAGAAAGAAGAACTAGCTGAATCAGACAAATTTCTCCTTAGATTACCTTGTTGGGTTGACAAAACAATGTTTCTTCTTCCTATTGCAGTGATAGGGGTGATTTCAGGAGATAAACCTCTTCTTTTCCTAGAGATGCGAGGGTTTAAGGACATGAAAATAAGATCAAAACTTTAGGAAAAATAAAGCTATAACTGATTCTTAGGTTTCCTTTTCCTGGCCTCCCAGTGTTCTCAGACACTTATGTCTTGTTCAATTACTTCCCACGAGTGTTCAAGATCAGCCTGGGTGTTAGCGGTTTCTAATATGATATTGAATAAGGTTAAAGCAATGTTGGTCTGGTATTTAAGACCGGGCTCAATATTGGGTTACCTTGTAACAAGTATTGTCATAAAGAAAAGAAAACAATCAAAGAATCGAAAGCATAAATATAAAAATATTCAATGATAATAAAGAATACAATCAACTAGAGAGATATGGAAGATCTCCCCAGTATGGTCGCCAAATAAATGTTGAGGAAAATATATGAATTATCTTACTCAAGCATTTTCGAATCTTTCCTGGCTAGGACAAGATAGTCGGGAATGTCACGCTATGTTTTATATCCTAAAAAATATTTTCCCAATCCACAAGTATCAATTACAAGGGTTTAGGATGATTTATTAATGAAAAGAATGTTCCAAGATAACATGAAATCTGTATATAAGTTTCTGAAAAATATACAGATTACATAAAGTAAATATGGAGATCAAAAGAAAAAGTAACCAAGTCAGAATACACACAAATGAGACAGAATATCAATATGCTTTATTTCATTCCGAGATATCAAAAGTGTTTTTCTCTTTACAAAATCCCTGTGAGGGCATGGACCAAAGTCTAATTTAAAAATCCCCAATGAAAACCATACGAAAGGACTCTGACAAGAAGAAAAAACTGAAATTTATAATCTGGATCAGCTTGCCACAGACTTCTACCAATTTGACTATGAAAAATATCCTTTATCAACTATGAAACTCAATCCATAAATAGACAAGTATACATAGACTATCAAGGGTGGATCAACACCTCTAAAACAATAATCTGAATGATTTGGTTTAGTTTTGAACCTTGTTTTCTACAATAGGACCCTGCTGTCAAAAAAAGAATTAGGCTTTGAATAAATTCAAGAATGAATGAAAACTAAACTATCTCATGAAATCAAAAGAGAAAACCTTAGTCTTTCTTTCTCCTTCTATTCTCCCCTTGTTTCTTCTTCTCATTTAGCCTTTATGCCTTCCAAAGAAGTTGAAGTAGTTCAACTACTTTGTTTAATTAAGTTGGTTTGACTTAACTAATTTACTTTAGGAGAAATAATAATAATAATAATAATAATAATAATAATAATAATAATAGTTAAGGGTCTTTATTTAATAATAACTAGGTAGGTGGGACCCCTTGTGACTCCCTTATTTTATTCTTTTCAATTCATAAAATAAAACATCAATGGATAATCATTTCAACACATGCCACCCTTGTAACTCCCTTAGAGACCTTCAAAATTGAATATTTAAATATCAGAAATAATTTAAATCATATCCAAAAATATATAATTATCCACATAATCCATATTATACAAAAAAGAGGTTGTTGTCCAAAATTTTTGTAGACCACTGTCTTCATCAACTCAATCATAAAAACACATAAATTAAAATCCATACTTTCCACTCTGAGAGGCAATATTTGTTTTATCAATGTTGTCCCCTTTTGATTTTTCGGAAGTAGCTCGAGGCTGATTTAAACCTCAAGGATGTATTTCACTAATTAAATGAGAATAATCATCCTTCAGATGGATACAGGAGGATACGTCTTTTGAAGAGTCATTTGAAGGAGAGTAAGGGGAGGCAACAACTTTGCCTTTATCTTGCACATGGGGAACATATGTTTTAATCCTTTTATTATCATGTGAGGATTGAATAAGTGAATGCACAGGGGCGATCTGAACATTAGGATTTACAGGTGGAGGAGGAGGTAATGAAAAATTGGGCCAACCACGATGGTGAGACACAATTGGATTAACAATCTCTTTCCATCCATCATTTGCAGGGACTTCTGGTTGCATGGACACATGCGGTGGAACAAGATTACCAGGGATGCTCTGAGGCTAGAAGGGAGTTCTCTATGGTCGAGACTATACTATTCCTTTCCAAATCCATTTAAAGAGCCCAACTTGAAATAGTTGGTTCAATTCATGGGGATCAACATCAAAATGTATGGAGAATCTAGGGCTTCTAGGCCCTCTGTTCCAGTTTCCTCTTCCTCTATTATTTCTGCCATGACTACCCCTTCTGAAGAAACTCATCTTGTGGCAACAATTCATCAATAACTAAGCCCTTAATAGACTATACATGACATTCTGGTTGCATGAAACAATAATTGGATCAGAAATTAACACGAGATACATGCAATTCCATCCATAAAAAACTATTTAATAATTTCCCAGTGAGCAAGGGGTGACAGGGTTCATGGTACATATGGAAGGAGTGTAATGAGAAAAAGTTGGTATAATGAGAGGGGATAATTACATGAATACCGATAAGCAATTCATTAAATAATTTGACTGTGTAATAAAAAAACAAAAATATCAGTTTCCAACCATTGTTGTGTCATATATTTTGTCGTTGTTACACAGACCCTTTTAATTTATTTTACAAAACAAGGATGCCAAAATGATATTGGGATTATGAGGGGGATATAATGAGCGAAAAGTGTTAGCATGATAGGGATATAATATGGATACTTTTCATATACAAATAAATTAAATCAAACAATCAAACATAACTCTGTACAGACCTCCATAATTCAATCAACATTCACTTTTCAAAACCACCATCTAAATTGTCACCTCCTTTATAGATTGCTTGCTGGCTTCCAAAAAAACAAATCATATGCCTAGAAATACTCAATTACAATAGCCTTTGCATCTATATAATATTTATATAGAAGTGTTATCAAACAGTCTTGCAATTGATATGTTGAACATAATAATCCTTTGAGCCATGACAAACTATATTCCAATGCTAAATATCTTTTCTTTTTTCCTTTTAAAAACCAATAGAATACACACAGTGATCCCAACCAACTATATCCAATATTTATTCTTTAAACTTAAATAAGAATATGCACAACATTAACCACCATTTGTTTATTTTTAGAACACTGTTCGACATAATCAACTAGGCATTAAAACTCATAATCGGGCCCCAATCCATTCACACATAGGTGTCTTTCAAATATAATCATCGTAAGTATTGATTCGAAGTAACATGAAACTCTGAGCCTAAGCTTCATGCAAATTAGCATGTACAGACTTATTTTTTAAAAATTTCCCAACGAGAAAGAGAGCCAAATTGTGCCCAATTGACCAAGCACACACCGATGTCTCTTTTACTCTTGACTAGATTGAAATGATATCAAGATCATAATTAGGGTTTAAACACAACGAACATAGAGTAATAACAGATGGCTCAATCGAAGGAATAAGTTCCCAGAAAACATAGACAACTCGTTCCTTCAAAAGTTTACCACAGAGAGTAACATGTAACAATAGTCTTGACAGTGAGGGTCACTAGCATGATAGTTATCCACCTCCAATAGAGAATGAGAAGGAGAGAACCATTAAATTGACACAGTAAAATGAGTGTCCAAGCACAACTTGTGCCAAACAAAAAGAATATATAATGCTTCCATTAAATTTCATGGGTGATTTTAAACCTAACTGTGCCATTTTCCAGACAACAGTGTGAGTGAGAGCAACATAATGATAGCTAAGAGCTCAGGCTATGCCAAGTCAAGGAAAAAAAATTCTTTAAACCTCCAACAGTCCACATTGCGACCCATGGGATCGAAAATATCAACCACGGAGATGAAAAATGGAGTGGCAAATCTTTAAACAAAGATACTGGTTGTAACACCCATGTGCAAGCTTAGAACTTATCAAACATAGCAATAAATTTCCACAAAGAACCAAACTCAAAACCCAATCCGATCGAACATACTTCACTATCATTTTATTAATAAACTCATACAAAGTTTATCCATAGCAAGGAGAGCACAACCATTCCTCTTTTTTCTTTAAAAACCAACAATCCAGAATAATCACCAGAAGAACCCACAGGCACAACACCAATTACACAGCTCAAATATCCAATAATAGCTTAAGAAAAACACAGGTCGTGAGCAATCCTAAGCCAAAAATTGATTCGAAGGGAAGAAAAAACATCATGGATGGAAGAGTAAGGAACCATCCCTGGAAAATCCTGCGTGAGAAAGAGACTTAGCCTATATGCCTCTTCACAACCAAAAATCACAGAGCATCAACAACCACCAGAGCCAAAAACCAAAATGCAAGTATGACTAGGGTGACGTGCCTCGAGGTTTGTTTGAGTGAAATGCAATAAATGCACGTCGCTTCCTTCCCTAGCCTCATTCAAGTCAATGTACAAGCCATCCAATTCACCATAACTCTAAGCATTAATCAACCAAATATTTCATAACCATATACGATTTTCATAGTGCGCCACCCTAAGTAATGTCAAACTCTTTTAAAAATAACAATGTGCCATAATATTACCCCAAGTTCTTCCACATATATCTTTTAACAACATGCATAAGTCTAGCAGCAAGGGTTTATTCACCCTCCTTTTGTCACAATTACACATAACATTAGGGATTGTGTATAGTCCTTTAATTCGAAAAAGATCCCATATCATCCATTATCAAGATCATAAGTAAAACAATTAATCCATGTTTAGTCACAATATAAAAACAAAACTAATAATGATCCTTTCATCCATAGGGCAGACTTAATATAATTTGAGAGTGATCATCAAAACTATCATGGCCATGCATAAAAAAACTAACCATCTTATGTCAACATAACATTATAAACCATGATTTGAAGCATTGAACTGTAGAATAATGTGTTGGTACCATCACAATAGAAAACAAAATATAAGCGCATCATATCCATCATAGCGCCACCATCTACAAGGGGGTCCCACCTACTAGTTTATTATTAATATAAATAGTTAATAGAACTTGGAAATCATTTGCGAGCATAGTATTCATTGTTGTGTTTTTAAGCGTCAACACCGTGGAGAAATACGAGGTCTGAGATGACATTTTCCATCCTTGAAGAGGGGCCATTAAGCCTCAGATTTATTTGATTTCTTCCTTGTTTGGGTAGGGACCTTGATGGAGCATGCCTAGTAAGGCTGCAGACGTGTCTTACACCTTGAGGATATAGTAGGTCTAAGATGTAGACCTTGGACAACAATATTGTTGATTAAGGAAGAACCTTCTCTCTATTGGAGGATAGAAGTTATAGAGTTGCATTTATGCATGGTCAGGTTATTGTATGGCCTTAGAGCTCGAGCATAGTCTCAGTATGAGTGATTGGTGTTTGAGAGGGAGGACCATACAAATTATCAGGACATCCAACCCACACATTGGTACATGAAAATATAAATTTATGTGATTTATGGCATCAAATATTTTCTCAACAACATTACATGGATTTTCCAGTATTAAGAAGAATGGTTACAGGTATTCCAAAGCTCCAGGTAGAACATGAGGGTGTTTGTAGGGGATTTACACTTGGAAAGAATACCAAGGGACCTTATCCAAGAAATGATAGTACATCCAAAGGGATGTTTGATCTAGTGCATCAAGATGTATGCAGACCGATGACAGTATCATCCTTGGGTGGCTTCTTGTACTATATGACATTCATTGATGATTTCTCCCAGAAGAGATGGATCTACTTCATGAAGACAAAGGAGGAATTCTTCAACAGGTTCCAAGAGTTCAAGGCTCGGATAAAGAACTTGACGGGGAAGAATATTAGGATTTTAAGGATAGATAATGTAAGAGAGTATACTTCCATTGACTTCAGTGATTTCTGCAAGAAATCAAGGATCAAGAGGGAGTTGATAGTTCCTTACAACCCTCAACAAAATGGTGTTGTGGAAAGGACGAATAAGTCCATTCTTATGGGAAGAGGCATCCAACACAACAATTTATGTTCAGAACATGAGTCAACACTAGATATTGGGAGATAAGACTCATGAGGAGGCATTCACAGTAGTGAAGCCATAGGTAATCCATATGAGGATATTTGGTTGTCCAGTATATATCCATGTTCCCAAGGATACAAGGAATAAGTTATAACCTTCTAGAAAGAAGGGTACTTTTTTGGGATACAATGAGACTTCGAAGGCCTACAAAATATACATTCCAGGACAGTGTCAGATTGAGGTTAGTCATGATTTCACCTGTGATGAAGAGGTAGCCTTCACGAGGTATAGAGAGTCTCATATGGATATGGATAGTGAGGAGCAGGAGGCTTCAAAGGATAAGGGTAAATATATCTCTAGTCTAGTGTTTTGTCCTTCAAACTATCAGGAGGAGTTAGTAGAGCCAACAAAGACAGTGTATCTACCTAGAGATGTTGTTGTGACCAGAAAGAGGCCAACTTGGCTTTGTGACAATTTACAGGATGTAGAGGGTCATGTAGCTCCCTGTGGTACTTTTAGAGAGATAAAATGACCTCAGAGGTTCTCCAATTATATGGCTTTGATGAGTCACATCATTGATTCGAAGCCTTCCAGTTATGAGGAGGCATTAGGCCAACATGTTTGGAAGGATTCCATGATGGAAGAGTATCATTCCATCATGAATAATGATGTGTGGGAGATAGTTCTGAGACTAGAGGGGAATTTAGTGGTGACTTCCAAGTGGATCTATAAGATCAAGAATACAACAAATGGAAGCATCGAGAAGAAAAAAGATAGGTTTGTGGCAAGATGATTATCTAAAAAATATGGGGTGGATTATAAGGAGACTTTTTCTCAAGTCTCCAGGTACACTTCCATTAGGACTATTATTTCTCTTGACTCAATTATGGGTTGGAGATTACATCAGAAGGATGTGAAGACCGCATTCCTCAATAATGTGATTGAGGAAGAAGTGTACATAGAGAAACCTTGGGGATTTGTGATACATGGGAAGGAGTCTCATGTTTGCATATTAAAGAAGGATTTGTATGGACTCAAGAATGAAACTAAGGCATGGTACTCCAAAATTGATGGATACTTGATGAGTTTGGACTTCACCAAGAGTGATGCAAATCCCAACTTTTACTAAATGGTTGTTGATGGTGATCCGTTGATCTTGGTGTTATATGTTTATTATTTGTTCCTTAAGAGGAAAAAGAGACTCATTGTTGGGTGCAAGAGGGAGTTAGCTTCATAGTTTGAAATGAAGGATATTGTCTTGATGCATTATTTATTGGGATTGGAGGTGTGGAAGAAACCAAATGAGATATTCCTTTGACAAGGAAAGTACAAAGTTGAGATCTTGAGCAGATTTGGTATGATGGACTGTAAATCCATGCCTACACCTATGATGAAAAATCCGAAGAAGATGAGTGATTCAACTTCAACTTCATATTTTGTGGATCCCACTATATACAAGCATCTGATTGGATCCTTGATGTACCTGGTTAACACCAGACCATATATTTTCTTTGTAGTGAGCACTCTGAGCCAATTTATGTTTGAGTTGAGGCACTTCCATTGGGTTGCATCAAAGCATGTGTTGAGGTACATGCATGGTACAATTGGATTGGGCATGAGATATGTCCTAGGTGGTGAAGTAAGGCTGCAGGGATATATATATTCTGACTAGGAAGGGAGTGTAGTAGACATAAAGAGCACCTCAGGGTGTTGCTTCAGCTTAGGATCAACTATGATATCCTTGATTAGTAGGAAGCATGATTTTGTAGCACTAAGTACAATAGAGGTAGAGTATATCATATCCAGTGTCACAAGTCACGAAGCAGTATGGCTTCAAAATCTTCTTGCAAGACTATTTGATCAGGAGCTAGAGACAACCTTGATACATTGCAATAATGGAAGTTGTGTGAATCTTTAAGAAAATCTAGTATTTCATGATAGGTTGAAGCACATTGAGATCAAATATCACTTCATCTGAGACATGGTGTAGAAGGGAGAAATAAATCTCCAATACATATCCACATGTGAGTAGATTGCAAACATTCTCACCAAGCCTCTATCTAGGGAGAAGTTTGTATACTTTAGAGACAAGCTTGGCGTGATGCAGAATGTCTCCCTCATTGAGAGGGTGTTGATGTTTCAACATCAGTAAAAACTTCTCCCAGATTGGTCATGCTGATTTGACCAAGGGAGGATGATACATTCACTCACGGGGCCATGTTGATTTGACTAGTGGTGGATGGCCCAGGATATTGATGTTTCTCCAGTTAGCAACATCGGGCAGACATTCTCCCAGATTGGTCATGCTAATTTGAACAAGGGAGATTGATACATTCACTCATAGGGCCATGCTGATTTGACTAGTGGTGAATGACCTAGGATGTTGATGTTTCTCTAGTTAGAAGCACCAGGAATAAATTCTCCCTGATAAATCATTCTGATTTGACCAAGGGAGCATGATACATTCACTCACGGGGCCATGCTGATTTTTCTAGTGGTGAATGAACCATGATGTTCATGCTTCACCAGTTAGCGATAAAGGGTAGACATTATCCCATATTGGTCATGCTTATTTGATCATGGGAGAATGATATATTCACTCACGAGGCCTCGTTGATTTATCTAGTGGTGAATGACCCAGTTGTATTATTTGTCCTCGTATTCATGCTGATTTGTCAAGGAGTGATAAAGACTTGATATGCTCTCACATTTCCCGATCCAAGGTGGAGCAATATATTTTTTATAGGGAATGCTTGACTTGTTTACAAGTCTAGTCTAATGTTGAATATGTAGGCTCAAGAGGCTTCCTGTGATGAGGGGATTTTCGGTGAATCTAATAAACCCTAGAGCCCTATATTCATTAGACGT
Source organism: Picea engelmannii (assembly GCA_009831015.1). Classification (NCBI taxonomy): domain Eukaryota; kingdom Viridiplantae; phylum Streptophyta; class Pinopsida; order Pinales; family Pinaceae; genus Picea; species Picea engelmannii. Next base: position 34,656 of record ML809668.1, on the reverse strand, counting down.
GCATGTGAGGATATGATACATAAACAAGGCTCATGTAATTTTTTTTTTGTGAATAATGAATTCCAAGAGGACAAGACAAACCATTGAAGAAACCCTAGAAAGCATTAAAGAAGAAATTGAAGAAAAAATAATAAGTCGGCCCCACAAGCAAATTGAAAGTGACTTGAACTATATAAATAAAGGCTGGATCATTTCACTTGTCACACAACAAAACTCTTCTCATAAAGTGCACTTTAGTCACTTGTGCAATTCACAGTTTATAGTTGCAATGCACAGTTCCCAGTTGACAATTACAGTGTGCAATTCCCAATTGTTTGTTGTAGTGCATAGTTCCTAGTTGATAGTTGTAGTGCGCAGTCCCCAGTTTTCTGTTGCAGTGATCAGTTTCCAATTTCCAGTTGCAGTGCACAGTTTCTAGTTGCGCTATCTTCGATATGCGCTATTGTTTTAGAGTATCTTAGTAGTTCTTTTGTGGTGTGCTATCCTTGAGGGTTCTTCCTCATACAAGGGCACAATTATCTTGTGCTAGGTTTCTTCATGTAAATGGTGATAAACTTGGATTGATTTCTTCTTAAGAAAATTTGTTGGGTTTTTCTCCCAAGGTTGGGATTCCCAAGGTAAATTCTTGTGTCTATTGTGCATGGCTATCTTTCTATGATTTT
>ML809668.1:0-25730 GCA_009831015.1 Picea engelmannii | reverse complement strand
AACCTATTCCAAAGCCCTACACCTTAAACTAATGTAGGTTTGCTAACAAAGATGTAAAAAGTCTGATAAATTTTAGTTAAGCGTTGATTTTAATGGTTGTTGTTTACTCAGAGGGTGTACGAAAGTGAAACTAATGGAATGATCACTCAATTCCCAAAAATATGCATGAAATATGATAAGAAATCATTTCTTTTCAATGAATACCTATTTAAGGGAAAGAGGAAGAGTCGTTTTCACTATCAAACACTTGATAAGGAATGCCCTCAATCAATTTTGTTCTCAATCAAACCCAATATGATGCTACAACATTTCAGAAATGCAAACTAATATGCAAACTAATCATTAAGATGTACTTTTGTCGTTTTCATGTGAATGATGATCAATTCAATGCAAAATTTCTCTTTCCAACTACCCTTTCAGATCAAGGAGATTCGGACAGGAAAACGCAGATTTCGCACAAACAACACACCCTTTTGCAATCAAACAAGAGAAATAAAATCAAGAATGCAAAAGGAAGGAGAAAGATATTGGATTATATGACCTCAAAGAACCAAATGAGAAGAGTTACAGACTTCAAATGTCCTTCACTAGAGTTCCCGCTCAGTCGTATGGGAGAGAAGAAAGCAGGGGATCGATTTCAAGCTTTCAACAACAAAAACTCAAAAATAAGGGAGAAGGGAATAAAATATGAACAACAAGGTGTTTAATTCTTAGGAGGAAACATTTCAAAGGTCAAAGGAAGAATCATTGAATCACAAAGAAGCTCAGCAAGTGAAGAAACAGGGTCAGGACCTCCAAAAATTGCAATTTTTGAAGAGTTTTTGGGCAAAAAAGGGTTGGCGCTCTGGTATAAGGGCCACCAGAGTGTTATAAATATCTTTCTAACACTTCTAGGGAGTGTTGGTTCTCTTCTAACATGGGTAGGGGGGTGCCAGGCTTAAAAAGCTCATAAAAAGTCCAAAAACCCCAAAATTTCAATGGAATTTTTGCAATCAAGCTGAGTGTGATGGGGTAAAGAGTCAATCAGCAAGTGCAATCATATATGAAGGGGTGAACAAGGCCTAAGAACAATCAAAGGTTAATACAAGGTCTATGAGGAAAAATCAAAACCAAAAGTTTCGATTCGATCCCCAGTGGAGTCGTCAGTTTCTGTTGAAGGAAAATCTCCCCGCGGACAGGTAGATCTCCTCAAAGAGATAGACTCTTAACTCTAAGACAGAAAGTGCTTATCATGGTCACTGACTTCCTTTTATATCTAAGTGGACTAGTGTGTGAGGAGGAAGGAGAAAATAAGTACCTTTTACCGGTGTTTGTCCCTGCACGCTCCGATTTGAGCTCCAATCTTTCGCTCCTCGATGAGCCCTGTAGACAAACAATAGTACAACCACTTCCTACTCTATCAAGATTAGTATGAAATAGGTCTATATACTAAAGAGACAAATTCATGTGAGATTGAACATGAATTAGAAAGAAACAGGCCAAGCAAATTATATTAATGAGGACAAAACATTGCTTACAGCCATGGATGAATTGCAGCAGTTTCGTCAAGTCCTCCTTGTCTACCCCTTGCTCAAAACATCCATGATCCGAATTATGATAGCTTCACTGATTGCTCCCTATGAGATCATAGGTCTCTTGCCTTCAAAATATCTCTATTCCATCACCACTTATAAGATCATAAGTTTGGTGTGATTCTCCTTTTCCAGTCCCCCTTTTCACCATTAGAAAGCTTGCTTATATAGCCTTGGAGAGGCTTAACAGCTTGACATATCCTTGGGGAAGTTTAGGATTTTCCTCCTTCAGTTAGGGATCTTCCCTAAGATCATGGCTTGATTGAGGATTCAAATTCAACTACCTTCCAAGAATGAAAGGATCCTTCCCCCATTCATCTCAACAACTTAACTACTGCCCAGAATAGGTAGCACTCCCTCAAAAGGGCCATCAGAGCGCTGTAGCGCTCCCCAGTAGGCTTAAGGGGGGTGCCAACGCTCCTAAAGACACCAGTGCTCCTCCAAAAGGGCCAAAGAAGCATTATAACGCTCCCAGATAGTGTAAGGGGGAGCGCCAATGCTCCCAGAAGAGGTTATTCATATTACTCAAAATGATTATGAGAAATCTCTAAATTGGCCAAGAATCCTATCTATCAAAGGAAAATTGAAAGGGTTATGCATGGAACAAAGCTCATCAATCAACCAAATACCCTAAATGTGCATGATGAATTCCCAACTATTATGTGTGGGCCACATACAGATAATAAAGAAGACTCGGTTGCTCATTTATATGTGACTCTGAATACACATGATAAGTCGCTACATAATTTCATGTTATATTTTGGAGCTTCAAATAACCTCATTCCCAAAACAGTAACGAAAAAATTGGGGCTAGAAATAACCAGGCCATACCATGATTTATACTCTTTTGATTCAAGGAAAGTAAAGTTTGAGGGTAGGATCAAAGATCTGGTAGTGACTTTATCACAATTACCTTTCAAGAGTATCATGATGGATGTAGTTGTAGCTGATGTGCTTTCCAATTATGGAATTTTATTGTCAAGATCTTGGGCAAGAAAGTTAGGAGGTACAATGAAAATGGATATGACTTATGCTATAGTTCTAGTTTTTGGAGGAGAAAATAGAAGACTATATAGGGAAATCGAATTTTATTATGTGTTAAGTGATCAAAATAATCCTAAAAATCACCCAATATATGTTGTTGAAGAAAATATGGGATGTTGTATTTTATCTGTAAATGAAGGATTTGATGAAAACCCTATATCTGAAAATGTTCCTATTGGTGCTACTATTAGAAATGATGAAATATGGAAACTATATTTTCATGGTTCTTATTCAAAGGAAGGATCCATAGTAGGAATAGTGTTAATTTCCTCCATAGGAAAGAAAATTTTGTTGTCTTACAAATTGGAATTTGAAGCTACTAAAAATGTTATTGAGTATGAAGATTTGGTTTTGGGTTTAGAAGCTGCCAAAAATTTGAAAATGACAAAGCTATCAGTGTTTGGGAATTATGAATTGTAGTACAACATGTGAAAAGTGTTTATCAAAGAAAAAACCCCATGATGAGAGAATATAATGAACTGTTAATCAAATTCTTCAACATTAATAATCCCCTAACAATATATCTTTTACATTTTTTTTTATAGTTGATGTTGGTTCCACTCAACCTATATGAAACATGAGACAAGTATTTCATTCCAATAGGAAGAAAGAATAAATAAAGGGGAAACATCCAACAAATGGAGATGGGGATGAAATCATGAATAGGAAACTTATGAATTAAAAAAAAAAAAAAAACATAGTAAGTTACTAGATATTGTAGGAGATAGTGTACAAAAAAAACTTTTTTTTAGCCATAATATATTGTAAAAATCAGTTTTATTAATATAAAATATGTGTTGCTATGATTTTTGTTTTACTTGTTTTATGTACTCATTTTCTATGTTTTATAGATTCTATGTTAATTTCAATTATTTACCACAATATAGTTTGTGTATGAGTAATTAAGAATGATGTGGGGCGAGGGGAGGGGCTAGATGAACTTCCAGTCTTACATGGTTGGTATTGTTTAGTAGACAATAAATTGTGTCAAATTATGTTATCTCTCCACTAAAAATAATTTTTCCCTTGTTCCTTTGTTAGATTCAGTTAAATGGCATATTTTTATCTCTTCCCCAAATTTGTGACCTAATTTGGTGTCAATCTGAAACTATGTATCTCCCCTTTGTTTATAGCTTTCTCGTGTCAAGAAATGGGTTTGGATAGAAAATCTTTATCCCTTAGTAAAATAATGTCAATGTTGATAGTGATTTAACATTAATTGATGATATCCCATTGTACACATGCCTGAAGTAATGATATCCCACCATGGCCACCTCTTTGTATTTCTACTTATTCCTTTTCAAAAGGCCCCCACTATCATGGTAACAAAACTCATTCTTGAAAACCCTAGAGAGGGTGACTAGTAATGAAGAGACCACATCCAATGATGGAAACTATGATTAATGTAGGTTTCCACCTAACATGGATAGGAAAAAGAGTATGATACATTAAATACTCCTCATGCAAGGGACAAGGGTTATTTCATGTCCATGGGGGCTTCACCATGTTGACCAATATCTTATTATGTTCATTCATAAATGGGTTTTTTTAATTGTGAAAAATAAGGTCAATATATTGTAGGTATTGGGGGGGATATGAGGTTTCAAGGGGTTTATACTTATTGGAGGGTATAAAATGGGTATCTAGTTGAAATATGGGTTTATTTTATTGGAAATATGTATTGGAAGGGGGGTTCAAAAAAAGGATTTTGAGAGGTATTTATCAATATCTAGTGAAATTAGGGGTATTCTTTAATATCCCATAAATGTAGGCACTATGTCACGGGTTCACTGAGTAAAGACCATATGCTCATGTCTTAGATATTATGATGACCCTTGAGCATGTTGATGTTTTAACATCATACATGAACTTTTGCACAAATCTAATGGTCAGTTGTGTGGAAGTCGTCCAAAGGACCTTTCATGAACATTGGAAATTGAATTTCTTTTTAATTATTGAGTTAGAAAAATTTTCATAAAATGTAATTTAATTACATTCGTGAATTAAAATTAATCTCAACCATTGATCTCAAGTGAGTTGAGATCTAATCTCAACCTTCAATCAATTTGGATATTAGGGTTAGGGATTCAACTCAATTTTATAAAAGGAAACAAAAGTGAAAGGATAAAACACATCTAATGAGATTCAATGACTCGTAGTGAAGAGAAAGAGAAATATTTTTTTCTTGATCCAAAGGAGAAGAGAGCAAGTGGGTAGCAGTAGAGAGATCTGGCAGCAAGTATGAATCTAGGTAGTCCATACAATAGCTCAAAAAGCAGGTGTAGTCATGGGAATGCACCATACAAACCACACAGTCGTGGGTATGTGTCGTACATAACATACAAGGAATGGGTACGCATCATACATACCGCATAGTCACAAGTACATGTCATACAAACCATACAAGACATGGGTATGCATTATACAAGCCCGCACAACCATGGGTACATGTTGTACAAACCATATAAGATCTGGGTACACATCATAAAGACCACATATCCATGGGTATGTGTCATACAAGCCATACATGTCGCGATTACATACCATACAAGTCATATAGGGTTGTGGGAAGAGGTGTTGGGTAGCATGGTTTCGGCTATAATTTTTGTCTCTTTTCTCAGTAAGAAATTTTTCCTAATGTGGGAGCCTTTATAAGCTTGGAATAATTTTAATGAAAATATGATTTTGAAGAGCATAGATTTGTTGTGATTTTTTTATTGTGAAATTGATTTCATTTTCTTCCACTATTTATTTCCAATTAATTAATCTAGTCAATATATTTCATTATGTGAGCTGCAATTTAATTTTCAGCAAGGAAATCACAATGAAATAATTTATCTAAGAATTGGGATTAGAAAATTAGCATGGTATCAAATATCTACCTCTGAAGAGGAGGTTGATTTAATCCACAACACTTTAATCAGATCTAAGAAATGGAAGCAACAAGTCTCATATTTAAAGACAGATTGGATGGAGCATCCAACCATTGAATTTTCAATTTCCAGATCTGATAATTATTTCCTTATGATTTCAAACAGAATGTTATGCCAATGTTATCATAGAATAATTACACACTAAAAATCTCAACCAAAAATAACTACAATGGAAACAACAAAATCATAGAAAGATAGCCATGCACAATAGACACAAGAATTTACCTTGGGAATCCCAACCTTGGGAGAAAAACCCAACAAATTTTCTTAAGAAGAAATCAATCCAAGTTTATCACCATTTACATGAAGAAACCTAGCACAAGATAATTGTGCCCTTGTATGAGGAAGAACCCTCAAGGATAGCACACCACAAAAGAACTACTAAGATACTCTAAAACAATAGCGCATATCGAAGATAGCGCAACTAGAAACTGTGCACTGCAACTGGAAATTGGAAACTGATCACTGCAACAGAAAACTGGGGACTGCGCACTACAACTATCAACTAGGAACTATGCACTACAACAAACAATTGGGAATTGCACACTGTAATTGTCAACTGGGAACTGTGCATTGCAACTATAAACTGTGAATTGCACAAGTGACTAAAGTGCACTTTATGAGAAGAGTTTTGTTGTGTGACAAGTGAAATGATCCAGCCTTTATTTATATAGTTCAAGTCACTTTCAATTTGCTTGTGGGGCCGACTTATTATTTTTTCTTCAATTTCTTCTTTAATGCTTTCTAGGGTTTCTTCAATGGTTTGTCTTGTCCTCTTGGAATTCATTATTCACAAAAAAAAAATTACATGAGCCTTGTTTATGTATCATATCCTCACATGCACGTCTAATGAATATAGGGCTCTAGGGTTTATTAGATTCACCGAAAATCCCCTCATCACAGGAAGCCTCTTGAGCCTACATATTCAACATTAGACTAGACTTGTAAACAAGTCAAGCATTCCCTATAAAAAATATATTGCTCCACCTTGGATCGGGAAATGTGAGAGCATATCAAGTCTTTATCACTCCTTGACAAATCAGCATGAATACGAGGACAAATAATACAACTGGGTCATTCACCACTAGATAAATCAACGAGGCCTCGTGAGTGAATATATCATTCTCCCATGATCAAATAAGCATGACCAATATGGGATAATGTCTACCCTTTATCGCTAACTGGTGAAGCATGAACATCATGGTTCATTCACCACTAGAAAAATCAGCATGGCCCCGTGAGTGAATGTATCATGCTCCCTTGGTCAAATCAGAATGATTTATCAGGGAGAATTTATTCCTGGTGCTTCTAACTAGAGAAACATCAACATCCTAGGTCATTCACCACTAGTCAAATCAGCATGGCCCTATGAGTGAATGTATCAATCTCCCTTGTTCAAATTAGCATGACCAATCTGGGAGAATGTCTGCCCGATGTTGCTAACTGGAGAAACATCAATATCCTGGGCCATCCACCACTAGTCAAATCAACATGGCCCCGTGAGTGAATGTATCATCCTCCCTTGGTCAAATCAGCATGACCAATCTGGGAGAAGTTTTTACTGATGTTGAAACATCAACACCCTCTCAATGAGGGAGACATTCTGCATCACGCCAAGCTTGTCTCTAAAGTATACAAACTTCTCCCTAGATAGAGGCTTGGTGAGAATGTTTGCAATCTACTCACATGTGGATATGTATTGGAGATTTATTTCTCCCTTCTACACCATGTCTCAGATGAAGTGATATTTGATCTCAATGTGCTTCAACCTATCATGAAATACTAGATTTTCTTAAAGATTCACACAACTTCCATTATTGCAATGTATCAAGGTTGTCTCTAGCTCCTGATCAAATAGTCTTGCAAGAAGATTTTGAAGCCATACTGCTTCGTGACTTGTGACACTGGATATGATATACTCTACCTCTATTGTACTTAGTGCTACAAAATCATGCTTCCTACTAATCAAGGATATCATAGTTGATCCTAAGCTGAAGCAACACCCTGAGGTGCTCTTTATGTCTACTACACTCCCTTCCTAGTCAGAATATATATATCCCTGCAGCCTTACTTCACCACCTAGGACATATCTCATGCCCAATCCAATTGTACCATGCATGTACCTCAACACATGCTTTGATGCAACCCAATGGAAGTGCCTCAACTCAAACATAAATTGGCTCAGAGTGCTCACTACAAAGAAAATATATGGTCTGGTGTTAACCAGGTACATCAAGGATCCAATCAGATGCTTGTATATAGTGGGATCCACAAAATATGAAGTTGAAGTTGAATCACTCATCTTCTTCGGATTTTTCATCATAGGTGTAGGCATGGATTTACAGTCCATCATACCAAATCTGCTCAAGATCTCAACTTTGTACTTTCCTTGTCAAAGGAATATCTCATTTGGTTTCTTCCACACCTCCAATCCCAATAAATAATGCATCAAGACAATATCCTTCATTTCAAACTATGAAGCTAACTCCCTCTTGCACCCAACAATGAGTCTCTTTTTCCTCTTAAGGAACAAATAATAAACATATAACACCAAGATCAACGGATCACCATCAACAACCATTTAGTAAAAGTTGGGATTTGCATCACTCTTGGTGAAGTCCAAACTCATCAAGTATCCATCAATTTTGGAGTACCATGCCTTAGTTTCATTCTTGAGTCCATACAAATCCTTCTTTAATATGCAAACATGAGACTCCTTCCCATGTATCACAAATCCCCAAGGTTTCTCTATGTACACTTCTTCCTCAATCACATTATTGAGGAATGCGGTCTTCACATCCTTCTGATGTAATCTCCAACCCATAATTGAGTCAAGAGAAATAATAGTCCTAATGGAAGTGTACCTGGAGACTTGAGAAAAAGTCTCCTTATAATCCACCCCATATTTTTTAGATAATCATCTTGCCACAAACCTATCTTTTTTCTTCTCGATGCTTCCATTTGTTGTATTCTTGATCTTATAGATCCACTTGGAAGTCACCACTAAATTCCCCTCTAGTCTCAGAACTATCTCCCACACATCATTATTCATGATGGAATGATACTCTTCCATCATGGAATCCTTCCAAACATGTTGGCCTAATGCCTCCTCATAACTGGAAGGCTTCGAATCAATGATGTGACTCATCAAAGCCATATAATTGGAGAACCTCTGAGGTCATTTTATCTCTCTAAAAGTACCACAGGGAGCTACATGACCCTCTACATCCTGTAAATTGTCACAAAGCCAAGTTGGCCTCTTTCTGGTCACAACAACATCTCTAGGTAGATACACTGTCTTTGTTGGCTCTACTAACTCCTCCTGATAGTTTGAAGGACAAAACACTAGACTAGAGATATATTTACCCTTATCCTTTGAAGCCTCCTGCTCCTCACTATCCATATCCATATGAGACTCTCTATACCTCGTGAAGGCTACCTCTTCATCACAGGTGAAATCATGACTAACCTCAATCTGACACTGTCCTGGAATGTATATTTTGTAGGCCTTCGAAGTCTCATTGTATCCCAAAAAAGTACCCTTCTTTCTAGAAGGTTATAACTTATTCCTTGTATCCTTGGGAACATGGATATATACTGGACAACCAAATATCCTCATATGGATTACCTATGGCTTCACTACTGTGAATGCCTCCTCATGAGTCTTATCTCCCAATATCTAGTGTTGACTCATGTTCTGAACATAAATTGTTGTGTTGGATGCCTCTTCCCATAAGAATGGACTTATTCGTCCTTTCCACAACACCATTTTGTTGAGGGTTGTAAGGAACTATCAACTCCCTCTTGATCCTTGATTTCTTGCAGAAATCACTGAAGTCAATGGAAGTATACTCTCTTACATTATCTATCCTTAAAATCCTAATATTCTTCCCCGTCAAGTTCTTTATCCGAGCCTTGAACTCTTGGAACCTGTTGAAGAATTCCTCCTTTGTCTTCATGAAGTAGATCCATCTCTTCTGGGAGAAATCATCAATGAATGTCATATAGTACAAGAAGCCACCCAAGGATGATACTGTCATCGGTCTGCATACATCTTGATGCACTAGATCAAACATCCCTTTGGATGTACTATCATTTCTTGGATAAGGTCCCTTGGTATTCTTTCCAAGTGTAAATCCCCTACAAACACCCTCATGTTCTACCTGGAGCTTTGGAATACCTGTAACCATTCTTCTTAATACTGGAAAATCCATGTAATGTTGTTGAGAAAATATTTGATGCCATAAATCACATAAATTTATATTTTCATGTACCAATGTGTGGGTTGGATGTCCTGATAATTTGTATGGTCCTCCCTCTCAAACACCAATCACTCATACTGAGACTATGCTCGAGCTCTAAGGCCATACAATAACCTGACCATGCATAAATGCAACTCTATAACTTCTATCCTCCAATAGAGAGAAGGTTCTTCCTTAATCAACAATATTGTTGTCCAAGGTCTACATCTTAGACCTACTATATCCTCAAGGTGTAAGACACGTCTGCAGCCTTACTAGGCATGCTCCATCAAGGTCCCTACCCAAACAAGGAAGAAATCAAATAAATCTGAGGCTTAATGGCCCCTCTTCAAGGATGGAAAATGTCATCTCAGACCTCGTATTTCTCCACGGTGTTGACGCTTAAAAACACAACAATGAATACTATGCTCGCAAATGATTTCCAAGTTCTATTAACTATTTATATTAATAATAAACTAGTAGGTGGGACCCCCTTGTAGATGGTGGCGCTATGATGGATATGATGCGCTTATATTTTGTTTTCTATTGTGATGGTACCAACACATTATTCTACAGTTCAATGCTTCAAATCATGGTTTATAATGTTATGTTGACATAAGATGGTTAGTTTTTTTATGCATGGCCATGATAGTTTTGATGATCACTCTCAAATTATATTAAGTCTGCCCTATGGATGAAAGGATCATTATTAGTTTTGTTTTTATATTGTGACTAAACATGGATTAATTGTTTTACTTATGATCTTGATAATGGATGATATGGGATCTTTTTCGAATTAAAGGACTATACACAATCCCTAATGTTATGTGTAATTGTGACAAAAGGAGGGTGAATAAACCCTTGCTGCTAGACTTATGCATGTTGTTAAAAGATATATGTGGAAGAACTTGGGGTAATATTATGGCACATTGTTATTTTTAAAAGAGTTTGACATTACTTAGGGTGGCGCACTATGAAAATCGTATATGGTTATGAAATATTTGGTTGATTAATGCTTAGAGTTATGGTGAATTGGATGGCTTGTACATTGACTTGAATGAGGCTAGGGAAGGAAGCGACGTGCATTTATTGCATTTCACTCAAACAAACCTCGAGGCACGTCACCCTAGTCATACTTGCATTTTGGTTTTTGGCTCTGGTGGTTGTTGATGCTCTGTGATTTTTGGTTGTGAAGAGGCATATAGGCTAAGTCTCTTTCTCACGCAGGATTTTCCAGGGATGGTTCCTTACTCTTCCATCCATGATGTTTTTTCTTCCCTTCGAATCAATTTTTGGCTTAGGATTGCTCACGACCTGTGTTTTTCTTAAGCTATTATTGGATATTTGAGCTGTGTAATTGGTGTTGTGCCTGTGGGTTCTTCTGGTGATTATTCTGGATTGTTGGTTTTTAAAGAAAAAAGAGGAATGGTTGTGCTCTCCTTGCTATGGATAAACTTTGTATGAGTTTATTAATAAAATGATAGTGAAGTATGTTCGATCGGATTGGGTTTTGAGTTTGGTTCTTTGTGGAAATTTATTGCTATGTTTGATAAGTTCTAAGCTTGCACATGGGTGTTACAACCAGTATCTTTGTTTAAAGATTTGCCACTCCATTTTTCATCTCCGTGGTTGATATTTTCGATCCCATGGGTCGCAATGTGGACTGTTGGAGGTTTAAAGAATTTTTTTTCCTTGACTTGGCATAGCCTGAGCTCTTAGCTATCATTATGTTGCTCTCACTCACACTGTTGTCTGGAAAATGGCACAGTTAGGTTTAAAATCACCCATGAAATTTAATGGAAGCATTATATATTCTTTTTGTTTGGCACAAGTTGTGCTTGGACACTCATTTTACTGTGTCAATTTAATGGTTCTCTCCTTCTCATTCTCTATTGGAGGTGGATAACTATCATGCTAGTGACCCTCACTGTCAAGACTATTGTTACATGTTACTCTCTGTGGTAAACTTTTGAAGGAACGAGTTGTCTATGTTTTCTGGGAACTTATTCCTTCGATTGAGCCATCTGTTATTACTCTATGTTCGTTGTGTTTAAACCCTAATTATGATCTTGATATCATTTCAATCTAGTCAAGAGTAAAAGAGACATCGGTGTGTGCTTGGTCAATTGGGCACAATTTGGCTCTCTTTCTCGTTGGGAAATTTTTAAAAAATAAGTCTGTACATGCTAATTTGCATGAAGCTTAGGCTCAGAGTTTCATGTTACTTCGAATCAATACTTACGATGATTATATTTGAAAGACACCTATGTGTGAATGGATTGGGGCCCGATTATGAGTTTTAATGCCTAGTTGATTATGTCGAACAGTGTTCTAAAAATAAACAAATGGTGGTTAATGTTGTGCATATTCTTATTTAAGTTTAAAGAATAAATATTGGATATAGTTGGTTGGGATCACTGTGTGTATTCTATTGGTTTTTAAAAGGAAAAAAGAAAAGATATTTAGCATTGGAATATAGTTTGTCATGGCTCAAAGGATTATTATGTTCAACATATCAATTGCAAGACTGTTTGATAACACTTCTATATAAATATTATATAGATGCAAAGGCTATTGTAATTGAGTATTTCTAGGCATATGATTTGTTTTTTTGGAAGCCAGCAAGCAATCTATAAAGGAGGTGACAATTTAGATGGTGGTTTTGAAAAGTGAATGTTGATTGAATTATGGAGGTCTGTACAGAGTTATGTTTGATTGTTTGATTTAATTTATTTGTATATGAAAAGTATCCATATTATATCCCTATCATGCTAACACTTTTCGCTCATTATATCCCCCTCATAATCCCAATATCATTTTGGCATCCTTGTTTTGTAAAATAAATTAAAAGGGTCTGTGTAACAACGACAAAATATATGACACAACAATGGTTGGAAACTGATATTTTTGTTTTTTTATTACACAGTCAAATTATTTAATGAATTGCTTATCGGTATTCATGTAATTATCCCCTCTCATTATACCAACTTTTTCTCATTACACTCCTTCCATATGTACCATGAACCCTGTCACCCCTTGCTCACTGGGAAATTATTAAATAGTTTTTTATGGATGGAATTGCATGTATCTCGTGTTAATTTCTGATCCAATTATTGTTTCATGCAACCAGAATGTCATGTATAGTCTATTAAGGGCTTAGTTATTGATGAATTGTTGCCACAAGATGAGTTTCTTCAGAAGGGGTAGTCATGGCAGAAATAATAGAGGAAGAGGAAACTGGAACAGAGGGCCTAGAAGCCCTAGATTCTCCATACATTTTGATGTTGATCCCCATGAATTGAACCAACTATTTCAAGTTGGGCTCTTTAAATGGATTTGGAAAGGAATAGTATAGTCTCGACCATAGAGAACTCCCTTCTAGCCTCAGAGCATCCCTGGTAATCTTGTTCCACCGCATGTGTCCATGCAACCAGAAGTCCCTGCAAATGATGGATGGAAAGAGATTGTTAATCCAATTGTGTCTCACCATCGTGGTTGGCCCAATTTTTCATTACCTCCTCCTCCACCTGTAAATCCTAATGTTCAGATCGCCCCTGTGCATTCACTTATTCAATCCTCACATGATAATAAAAGGATTAAAACATATGTTCCCCATGTGCAAGATAAAGGCAAAGTTGTTGCCTCCCCTTACTCTCCTTCAAATGACTCTTCAAAAGACGTATCCTCCTGTATCCATCTGAAGGATGATTATTCTCATTTAATTAGTGAAATACATCCTTGAGGTTTAAATCAGCCTCGAGCTACTTCCGAAAAATCAAAAGGGGACAACATTGATAAAACAAATATTGCCTCTCAGAGTGGAAAGTATGGATTTTAATTTATGTGTTTTTATGATTGAGTTGATGAAGACAGTGGTCTACAAAAATTTTGGACAACAACCTCTTTTTTGTATAATATGGATTATGTGGATAATTATATATTTTTGGATATGATTTAAATTATTTCTGATATTTAAATATTCAATTTTGAAGGTCTCTAAGGGAGTTACAAGGGTGGCATGTGTTGAAATGATTATCCATTGATGTTTTATTTTATGAATTGAAAAGAATAAAATAAGGGAGTCACAAGGGGTCCCACCTACCTAGTTATTATTAAATAAAGACCCTTAACTATTATTATTATTATTATTATTATTATTATTATTATTATTATTTCTCCTAAAGTAAATTAGTTAAGTCAAACCAACTTAATTAAACAAAGTAGTTGAACTACTTCAACTTCTTTGGAAGGCATAAAGGCTAAATGAGAAGAAGAAACAAGGGGAGAATAGAAGGAGAAAGAAAGACTAAGGTTTTCTCTTTTGATTTCATGAGATAGTTTAGTTTTCATTCATTCTTGAATTTATTCAAAGCCTAATTCTTTTTTTGACAGCAGGGTCCTATTGTAGAAAACAAGGTTCAAAACTAAACCAAATCATTCAGATTATTGTTTTAGAGGTGTTGATCCACCCTTGATAGTCTATGTATACTTGTCTATTTATGGATTGAGTTTCATAGTTGATAAAGGATATTTTTCATAGTCAAATTGGTAGAAGTCTGTGGCAAGCTGATCCAGATTATAAATTTCAGTTTTTTCTTCTTGTCAGAGTCCTTTCGTATGGTTTTCATTGGGGATTTTTAAATTAGACTTTGGTCCATGCCCTCACAGGGATTTTGTAAAGAGAAAAACACTTTTGATATCTCGGAATGAAATAAAGCATATTGATATTCTGTCTCATTTGTGTGTATTCTGACTTGGTTACTTTTTCTTTTGATCTCCATATTTACTTTATGTAATCTGTATATTTTTCAGAAACTTATATACAGATTTCATGTTATCTTGGAACATTCTTTTCATTAATAAATCATCCTAAACCCTTGTAATTGATACTTGTGGATTGGGAAAATATTTTTTAGGATATAAAACATAGCGTGACATTCCCGACTATCTTGTCCTAGCCAGGAAAGATTCGAAAATGCTTGAGTAAGATAATTCATATATTTTCCTCAACATTTATTTGGCGACCATACTGGGGAGATCTTCCATATCTCTCTAGTTGATTGTATTCTTTATTATCATTGAATATTTTTATATTTATGCTTTCGATTCTTTGATTGTTTTCTTTTCTTTATGACAATACTTGTTACAAGGTAACCCAATATTGAGCCCGGTCTTAAATACCAGACCAACATTGCTTTAACCTTATTCAATATCATATTAGAAACCGCTAACACCCAGGCTGATCTTGAACACTCGTGGGAAGTAATTGAACAAGACATAAGTGTCTGAGAACACTGGGAGGCCAGGAAAAGGAAACCTAAGAATCAGTTATAGCTTTATTTTTCCTAAAGTTTTGATCTTATTTTCATGTCCTTAAACCCTCGCATCTCTAGGAAAAGAAGAGGTTTATCTCCTGAAATCACCCCTATCACTGCAATAGGAAGAAGAAACATTGTTTTGTCAACCCAACAAGGTAATCTAAGGAGAAATTTGTCTGATTCAGCTAGTTCTTCTTTCTCTCCCTTACCCATCATTTGAAAAATGGCATCCGTGGGTGGCTCTGGTGGCACTAGAAGTGCTTCTTCATATCAACCTTAATCCTTGTTAGTGATTGGTAGCTTGTATAGCCATCAATTCCCTATCCAATCTACTACCAACCCCACCAAGGTCATAAATAAGTATGGACTTTTCCAATTCGAAGAAGATGCTACTACTACCCCGTGGCATGTTTCCTCTCCTCTCAACCTAGCACCTACTACTTGTCCACTTCCAAAATTCAAAGATAATATCCCTAGGTTTTCAGGAAATAACACAGTCACTATGAATGAACACTTGGTTGAATTTTCTAATTCCTATCACAATATAGGAGATAATGACAATGATACTTGTATGCGCTTATTTGTTAACTCCCTTGAAGGGAAAGAAGCGACATATTTATTTGATCTTCCTCCCAAGATTCTTTCCAATTGGGGGGACTTAGTTTACTGGTTAAAATATACTTATGGTCAATCTAAAATCTCAGTTGAACAATTACAGGAATACAACAACATTGTGCACAAAGATGGTGAGACTATCAAGTCTTTCAACTTACGTTTCACCAAGTTACATAACCAAATTCCCAAAATTATTTGCCCTCAGAACCAAGCCTCTTTTATGCATTACTATAACTCTATACCCTCCCCTTATCATCATAGGATTGAAGAAAAATATATTGAAAATCTTAGTTCCACTCTACATACTTGTCTAGAGTATGACAAACAACTTGAAAGAACAAGTCTCCCCAAAGAAGACTCAATTAAACAAACAGACATGTCCTCCCTCTTACGGCTTGTACAAGATATGAATAATTGAATGATAGCGTATGATTGGAAGGGAAATTTCCCTTCACTTACTCATGGGGATTCATCTTTTTCTTCACCACCTTTTAGGAATCCTAATGAAAATAACTTTCAGCCTAAAGCGATCATTCCTCATAGTTGGTGTAACTTTTGCGAGGAACATCATGAGGAAAGTACTCGTGAGGTAAAGAAGAGTGCCAGAGATAAAATATTTAGCAAAAGGCCTGAAACTACCATTGAGGTTCTTGATTTCATAGAACCAGAGGATGTCATGATCATAAACACTAGGAATAAATCCTATGCTTCAAAAGGAAAATATGATGCCCCTCGTACTTCTTCTAGCCCAAGCTCATCTTCACCAGTTGCTACTATACAAGCTACTAAAACTCTTGACAGTCAAGGAACTCCCTTCCCTCTTCCCTATTCCAAATACAACATTCTCAATCAATTGGATAATATCAAGGTCGATGCTACTCTTCTGGACATGGTTGTCGTCCATAAGCAACAAAATCATCTGAAAATTTTCATGAAAGGGAAAACTTCCACCATAGCCAATCTCTTAAGAGGTAAACGAAGAGGATTCAAGTGTAAGTAAAGTAGGTTTAAATAATTTTAGACACACTGTAAAAAAAATCCCCCATTTTTCATTTTTGTAAAGATTATGGACAAGATAGCCCATTTTTGTCTGATTGACGACGATTCAGGCCCAAGTGTAATGTATAAAATTATTATGGAAGAGCTAGGCTTGTCTTGTACAGATTCAAATGCATAAGCATTCTATCTTATAATAGTTTACAACAATCGACCATAGGTGAAATCAAATATGTGACTTTGGTTTTGTGCACGCATCCTGAAATAAGGACAACCCTTAATATTCAGGTAATTGATATGCTAGTGAGTAATTATTCAAGCATCTTAGGAAGAGACTAGAAATATTTGATAGGTGTATACCTCTCACTCGACGGGACGCACTTGTTCGTTCCTTGGAATGGGAAGAACATCGTATTCCTAAGGGAGGGAATAATTTCACCGTATATAGAAAGCATCCCACAACCTAATGTAAATTATGTAGAGGAGGAACTATGAGTGTATTCCATCTTTGCAGATGAGGATAACACTACCCTGGAATAAATTGACCTGGAGGATGGCATATGGCATATGAACTTTTATGGTTCATGATCCAACAAAGGTAATCGAGCTGGAATTATCTTGTACTCACCTATATGTAAAATTCACAACTTTTCCTATAGGTTAGAATTTTCTTGCACAAACAACGTCACCGAATTTGAAGCATTATTGTTGGGCATTGAAAATGCCTATAATTTAGGTTGTGGTCACCTTACATTTTTTGGGGACTCTGAACTTGTTGTAAACCTTGTACATAAGATATATTCCCCTAGAAACAAGTTAATGAAATGCTACACACAAACTATTTGGGCGCTTATCTCAAACTTACTATCATTTAACATCACTCATGTTAAAAGGGAACCGAATTCAATGGCTGACAAGTTAGTTGTTTTTGCAGCCTCTCCTACTCGACAAATTTTTCCATAAAGACCTGATTGTACTTTTCAATATTTATATCATCCTCATGTCCCTGAAAATGTAGAGTCATGGAATGTCTTACCTATTGATGAAATCATATGTTCTTTCATACAAAATTAACCATATAAGCCTAAGGATATTATATCCATGGAAAACAACAATATTCTAAAGGGCTTGACTCCTCTAGAAAGTTCATTTTCATCGAGTGATGTAGGAAAAAAAGAAACACATAAAGAAGAGGAGTCAAAAAGGAAAGTGGGTGAAACTATTTCCTTGAACATCGGGACACCTGATTCCTGAAAGAATGTTAAAATAGGTGCCCAATGTACTGATGAAGAAAAGTTGAAATTCACTGAGTTACTTCATGAATTTCAAGATTTTTTTTCTTGGTCTTATGAGGATCTTTGTGGTTTTGATCCTTCTCTTATAAAACATGCCATTCATATCAAGGAGGGCATAAAACTAGTTAGGAAAAAACAAAGACCCATTAACCCCGCACTTGAAGCAACTATTCGAAAGGAGTTGGAAAAACTCTTGAAGGCTGGGATAATTTTCCCTGTTAAGTATTCTGAGTGGGTTTCTAATTTGGTTCATGTTTGGAAAACAATTGGTCAAATACGATTGTGTGTTGATTTTCTCACATTGAATAGAGAGAGCATAAAATACCATTTTCCTCTCCCTAATATGGAAATGATTTTGTAGCAAGTTGTAGGGTTGCAGATGATGTCCTTGCTTGACAATTTTTTTGGTTATAATCAGATCAAGGTAAAAAGAACAAATAAATACAAAACCACTTTCATTACACGTTGGGGAACATTTTATTATGAACGCATGTCTTTTGACTTATCTAATGCAGGTGCCACTTTCCAAAGAGCTATGCAGATATCTTTTGACGATCTGATCGGTAAGATTATTCAGATTTATCTTGATGACTTGACTATATATTCAAAGAACTGATTGGATCATTTTGGTCATCTTAGAAAGGTTCTCATGCGATGCAGGAAATTCAGAATTTATTTAAATCCTTCTAAGTCTATTTTCGGCGTTACCAAGGGAAATCTCCTTGGGAATATTGTCTCTGATTCAGGAATAAGCATAGATCCCAAAAGGATTGTTGTTATCCTAAATCTTCCTGCTCCTACTTCCAAAAAGGAGGTTCAAGCCTTTATGGGCATTATCAACTTTGTCCGTAGGTTTGTTCCTGATTTTCTTGTAATGGTCAAACCAATTCACAATCTTCTCAAGCAAGATCACTCCTTTTCTTGGACTGATAATGTTGAAAATGCTTACGTAAGGATTAAGAAGGAAATCAGTTCCGCACCGGTTTTGGTGAAGCCATATTTTGAGAAAGAGTTTATTATATATACCAATGCCACAAAGGAAGCAGTCTCTACTATCCTCATACAATGTGATGACCAGAATAACAAAAAACCAGTAGCTTACATGAGTCAAAGCTTATCATATGATGAATTTAAATATTCTTATATTGAAAAACATGATTTCGTTCTTGTTAAAGCTATGGAAAATTTTCTCCACTTTATATTAGGTAAGCACACACTTGTAAAAGTCCTTTTACCTATTGTCACATTTTTTTCTCTCATGGACTTATCTTTCAGAGAAACTTGCACATTGGCTTGCCATGATCTAGGAGCATGATTTAACCATCATGACTTCAAAAACTGTTAAGGGACATGACTTATCCCTTCACTTGGCTCAACATGTTGAAGCAAGTGAAGAAATTGATGAACAAGATAACCCTCTATCAACACTATTTTACATTGATATTCAAATCTTTCCTGTAGCTGAGCATCCTTGGTACAAAAATCTGGTGTATTACTTGCAAAATCAAGATGTCCAAATAACTTAGATACTCATCAAAGGAGAAGGCTTCATCTTGAATCTTCCAAATATGCCATTTTAGGAGACTTATTGTTTAGGATATCTACTGATGGTATATTACTTCATTGTGTAAATAATGACGAAGCACATAAATTGTTACAAGAAACCCATGGATCTTCATATTTGTTATTCATGTAGGTGGCCACTTTTCTGCTAAAACTACTACTTTTAAAATTATCAGAAAAGGGTACTATTGGCCTTCAATTTTTCGAGATTCTTATAATTTTTCAAGATCTTTTGACAAGTGCCAAAAGTTCGCTGGGAAAGAACATCTTTCTTCCATGCCTTTACAACCTGTCCTCCATGACTTTTCTTTTTCAAAATGGGGTCTGAACTTTATCGGTCCTATTAATCCTCCATCTACAGCAGGCTAAGTTTTCATCTTGAAAGCTACATATTATTTTACGAAATGGACTGAAGTTGTCCCACTTAAGCATTCGCAAGATGAGCAGGTTTTTTCTTTCCTTGAAACTAATATTTTTTCCAGATTTGGTATTCCTTTAGAGATTATTAAAGATAACGGCCTCGCTTTTATTTATACTAAGATGACTTAGTGTCTAGCTAAACTGGGAGTTAAACATTTTACCTCATCATCTTATTATCCTCAAGGAAATGGGCAAGCCGAGTCTACTAACAAAAAATTGGTTATAATTATCAAGAGTCTCATCGAAGATAAGCCTTATCAATGGCACACCCTTCTCACTTATGCCCTTTGGGAAGATCGCACTACCACCAAGGTGAGCACAGGTTGCACCCCCTTTCATCTTGTTTATGGTCAAGAAGGCATTCTGCCTACCGAGATGGAACTTTCTTTTTTACGGATGATGCTACAGATTGAATAATTGAATTCTTCTAATACCCCTCAAAGGATAAATGCATTGTTGGCTTTAGAAGAACACAAGATATTTTCCCTGTAGAACATAAAGAAAAAACAACAAACTCTGAAGAAATCTTTCAATAAAAGTGCAAAAGTTGTCAGATTTAAGGTCAATGAGAAAGTCTTGATGTGGGATTCAGCTCATAATGATAGAGGAAGGAATTCAAAGTTTCAAAATTTATGGTTGGGTCCTTTTAAAATCATTTTTGTCCTGGGCGCAAATTCTTATATTATAAAGGACTTGGAAGAGCAGTTATTTTCCTATAGAACCAACGGTTCCCACTTGAAACACTATGTGGAACCAGTTTGAAAGTTTAAATGTTGTATGGAATTACTCCTGTATTATAGTTTTGTTTCATTTCTTTGATTTTGCTTGTTGTTTATTTCTTTATGTTGTTTCATTTATGTTGTTTTATTTATTTTATAGACTTATTTTCTTGTCAGAAATAAAATTATGGATCAGTTTTGCCAAAGTGATGTTATTCTGCAAGTGCTTTTAATCAATAACAATCAGGTTACATAGATGTCATGATGTCCCTCCTTGAATACATCATTGAAATTTCTATATTCTTCTAGTACTATTGTTAGATAAGATAATTGGTTTTTCATCCCTATTTTTTGCTTTCCTTTTCTTCCCTCCACCCGAGATTCAAAAAAGAGCATGCCATAAATATTTTCTACTTGAAGCAAAGAATGCTTTCACTATGATTAATCAAATACTATGAATACAGGGATAATCCCCTCATACGTAACACTTTCCATGACTTATTCCCAAAATACCAAATCATTTTTCCCTTAAACCGCTCACATCCCCCTGTTGCATAATCATTCTGATGTATATTTCCTTGATCTAATGTTTCACCTGCTCTATGAAACTAGACATTCGGATTTCTTAATCTGTTGGAAATAGATTTCCCTGTGGATTCATCAGTTTGTTGATGCTTAAAAATGAAATGATGAATACTATGCTCGCAAATGATTGCCAAGCTCTATTAACTAATTATATTAATAATAAACTAGTAGGTGGGACCCCCTTGTATACAGTGGTGCTCTGATGGATATCGTGCGCTTATATTTTGTTTTCTATTGTGATGGTACCAACACAGTATTCTACAATTCAATGCTTCAAATCATGGTTTATAATGTTATGTTGACATAAGATGGTTGGTTGTTTGATGCATGGCAATGATAGTTTTGATGATCACTCTCATATTATATTAAGCCTGACCTATGGATGAAAGGATCATTATTAGTTTTGTTTTGATATTGTGATTAAACATGGATTAATTGTTTTACTTATGATCTTGATAATGGATGATATGGGAGATTTTTCAAATTAAATGACTATACACAAGCCCTAATGTTATGTGTAATTGTGACAAAAGGAGGGCACATAAACCCTTGCTACTAGACTTATGTGATTTGTTAAAATATATATGTGGAAGCACAAGGGGTAATATTATGGCACATTGTTATTGTTAAAAGAGTTTGACATTACTTAGGGTGGCACACTATGCAAATGGTATATGGTTATGAAATATGTGGTTGATTAATGCTTAGAGTTATGGTGAATTGGTTGGCTTGTACGTTGAATTGAATGAGGTTGGGGAAGGAAGCGACATGCATTTACTGCATGTCACTCAAACAACCCTCGAGGCCCGTCACCCTAGTCATCGTTGTATTTTGGTTTTTAGCTCTGGTGGTTGTTGATGATCAGGGATTTTTTGTTGTGAAGAGGCATATAGGCTAACTCTCTTCCTCACACAGGCTTTTCCAGGTATGTTTCCTTACTCTTCCATCCATGATGTTTTTTTTTCCCTTCGAATCAATTTTTCTCTCAAGATTACTCGTGGTCTGTGTTTTTCTTAAGCTATTATTGGATATTTGAGTTGTGCAATTGGTGTTGTTCCTGTGGGTTCTTCTGGTGATTATTTTGGGTTGTTGGTTTTTAGAGAAAAAAGAGGAATGGTTGTGTTCTCCTTGTTGTGGATAATCTTTGTATGAGTTTATTAATAAAATGACACTGAAGTATCTTCGGTCGACTTGGGTTTTGAGTCTAGTTCTCTGTGGAAATTTATTGCTATGTTTGACAAGTTCTAATCTTGCGCATGGATGTTACAACCAATCTCTGTGTTTAAATATTTGTCACTCCATTGGCACGGGTTGTTCTTGGAAACTCATTTTACTGTGCCGATTAAAGGTTTCGCTCCTTATCATTCTCTGTTGGAGGTGGCTAACTATCGTTCTAGTAACCCTCACTATCAAGACTATTTTTACATGTTACTCTCTGTGGTAAATTTTTGAAGGCACGAGTTGTCTATGTTTTCTGAGGACTTATTCATTTGATTGAGACATCTGTTATTACTCTATTTTCGTTGTGTTTAAACCCTCATTACGATATTGATATCGTTTCAATCCAGTCAAGGGTAAAATAGACACCGGTGTGTTCTTGGTCAATTGGGAATGATTTGGGTTTGTTTCTCGTTGGGCAATTTTTAAAAAGAAGTTTGTACATGCTCATTTATGTGAAGATTAGGCTCAAAGTTGCATGTTATTTGTTGAATGCTATTTCTAATCAACACTTATGATGCTTATATTTGAAAGACACCTATGTGTGAATGGATTGGGGCCGGATTATTATTTTTAATACCCAGTTGATTATGTCGAACAATGTTTGAAAAATCGACAAATGGTGGTTAATATTGTGCATATTCTTATTTAAGTTTAAAGAATAAATATTGGATATAGGTGGTTGGTATCACTATGTGTATTCTATTGGTTTTTAAAAGGAAAAAAGAAAAGATATTTAGCATTGGAATATAGTTGGTCGTGGCTCAAAGGATCATTATGTTCAACATATCGATTGCAGGATTGTTTGATAAGACTGCTATATAAATATTATATAGATGCAAAGGCTATTGTAATTGAGTATTTATGGGCATATAATTTGTTTGTTTGGAATCTAGCAAGAAATATGTAAATGAAGTGACGGTTTAGATGGTGGTTTTGAAAAGTGAATGTTGATTGAATTAAAAAGGTTTGTATAGAGTTATGGTTGATTGTTTGATTTAATTTATTTTTATATGAACAATATCCATATTTTATCCCTATCATGCTAACACTTTTCACTCATTATATCCCCCTCATAATCCCAATATCATTTTGGAATCCATGTTCTTTAAAATAAATTAAAAGGGTTTGTGTAACAACGACAAAATATATGACAAAGCAATGGTTAGCAACTGATATTTTTGTTTTTTTATTACATAGTCAAATTATTTAAGAAATTGTTGAGAAGTATTTTTGTAATTATCCCCTCTCATTATGCCAACTTTTTCTCATTACAGTCCCTCCATATGTCCCATGAACCCTTTCACCCCCTGCTCACTTGGAAATTATTAAATAGTTTTTTATGGATGGATTTGCATGTATCCTGTATCAATGTCTGAGCTAATTATTGTTCCATGCAAGAAGAATTTCATGTATGGTCTATTAAGGGCTTAGTTACTGATGAATTGTTTCCATAGGATGAGTTTCTTCAGTAGCGGAAGCCATGGTAGAACAATAGAGGAAGAGGAAACTGGAACAGAGGGCCTAGAAGGCTTAGATTCTCCACTCATTTTGATGTTGATCCCCAGGAATTGAACCAGTTGTTTCAAGCTAGGTTCTTTAATTGGATTGGGAAAGGAATAGTACAACCTCGACCAGAGAGACCTCCCTTCCAGCCTCATAACATCCCTGGTATTCCTTTGCCACCTCATGTTTCCATGCAACCAGAAGTCCCTGCAAATGATGGATGGCAAGAGATTTTCAATCCGGTTGTCTCTCACCACCGTGGCTAGCCCAATTTGTCATTACCTCCTCCTCCACCTATAAATCCTAATGTTCATATTTCCCATGTGCATTCACTTGTTCAATCCTCACATTCTAATAAAAGGCTTAAAACAGATGCTCCCCATGTGCAATATAAAGGAAAAGCTACTGCCTCCCCTTCCTCTCCTTCAAATGACTATTCAAAATCTGTATCCTCCCACATGCATAAGAAGGATGATTGTTCTCATGTAATTAGTGAAATACATTCTCAAGGTTCAAATCAGCCTCGGGCTACTTCTGGAAAATCAAAAGGGGACAGCAGTGATAAAAGAAAGATTGCCTCTCAGAGTGGCAAGTATGGATTTTAATTTATGTGTTTTTATAATTGAGTTGATGAAGACAGTGGTCTGCAAAAAGTTTGGACAACAGGCTCTTTTTTGGATAATATGGATTATGTGGATAATTATATATTTTTGGATATGATTTAAATTATTTCTGATATTTAAATATTCAATTTTGAATGTATCTAAGGGAATTACAAGGGTGGCATGTGTTGAAATGATTATCCATTTATGTTTAATTTTATGATTTGAAAAGAATAAAAGAAGGGAGTCACAAGGGGTCCCACCTACCTAGTTATTATCAAATAAAGACCCTTAACTATTATTATTATTATTATTATTATTATTATTATTTCTCCTAAACTAAATTAGTTAAGTAAAACTAACTTAACTAAAGAAAGTAGTTGAACTAATTCAACTTCTTTGGAAGGCATAAAAGATAAATGAGAAGAAGAAACAAGGGGAGAATAGTAGGGCAAAGCAAGACTAAGGTTTTCTCTTTTGATTTCATGAGATAGTTCAATTTTCATTCATTCTTGAATTTATTCAAAACCTAATTCTCTTTTTGATAGTAGGGTCCTATTGTAGACATAAAGGTTCAAAACTGAACCAAATCATTCATATGCATGTTTTAGAGGTGTTGATCCATCCTTGATAGTATGTGTATACTTGTATGTTTATGGATTGAGTTTCAAAGCTGATAAAGGATATTTTGTAGAGTCAAATTGGCAGCAGTTTGTGGCAAGCCGATCCAGATTATAAATTTCAGTTTTTACTTCTTGTCAGAGTCCTTTTGTATTGTTTTCATTGGGGATTTCTAAATTAGACTTTGGTCCATGCCCTCACATGGATTTTGCAAAGAGAAAAATAGTTTTGATATCTCATAATGAAATAAAGCAGATTGCTATTATGTCTCATTTGTGTGTATTGTGACTTGGTTACTTTTTCTTTTGATCTCCATATTTACTTTCTATAATATGTATATTTTTCATAAACTTATATACAAATTTCATGTTATTTTGCAACATTCTTTTCATTATTAAATCAGCCTAAACCCTTGTAATTAATACTTGTGGATTGGGAAAATATTTTTGAGGCTATAAAACATAGGGTGACATTCCTGACTAT
>ML809667.1:166741-191670 GCA_009831015.1 Picea engelmannii | reverse complement strand
ACTGGTGGTTGGTGATCTGTTCAGAAGATAAACTGAGCATGCTACTGCTTCAGCCCAAAAAGTATTTGACAAGTGTTTTTCTTTAAGAAGTGTTCTTGCCATATTCATGATGGTCTGATTTTTTCTTTCAGCCACTCCATTCTATTATGGAGTATACCTTGTTGTTGCTTGCATGATGATGCCTTGAGATTTGCAGAAATTTGCAAATTCTCTGGAGTTGTATTCTCCTCCTCCATCTGACCTGAGTACCTTGAGAAATTTGCCACTCTGTTTTTCAGCTTCTGCCTTGAAGTCTTTGAATTTTGTAAATGTTTCAGACTTGTGTCTGAGAAAATAGATCCAAATTTTCCTGTTGAAATCATCAATAAATGTTAGAAAGTAAAAACTACCACCTATTGACTATGTTTGCATTGGTCCACATAGGTCAGTGTGAACAAGTTCAAGATGTTGTTTGGCTTTATTGGAGGACTGTGGAAAACTAGTTCTCTTGTGTTTTCCAAGTATGCAGGACTCACATGGAGGAATTTGCTCTTTAAAAATAGGTAGACCTTTGACCATGGAGTTTTTATGAAGAAGACTTAGACTCTGAAATGGTAGATGTCCAAATCTTGTATGCCAAACCATTGTTTCATTCAGGGTTGATGCACTCTGTGCATAAGGTTGACTTAGATTTGCAGTTCTGAGGGTAAGGGGAAACATCCTATTTGGAGTCATATAGATTTCAGAAATCAATTTTCTATTGGGTTTTCTATCATAGATTTTGCAAGATGCTCCCTCAAAAAGTACCTTATATCCTTTTTCAATGAGCTGTCCTACACTTAACAAGTTATGTTTCAAGTCTGGAACATGATAGACATTACATATGTCTTTCTTTACATTCTGTTTAGTAAGAATAGGAATAGTTCCTTTTCCTTGAACTTTGACTAAATTATCATTCCCAAGTGTAATATCAGAAGAGATTGAGGAATCAAGGCATGAAAGTAATTCTTTGTTACCTGTCATGTGATTGCTGCATCCACTGTCCAACAACCAGAGATCTTTAGGTTGTTGTTTAGTTTTGTGGCATGAGAGAAACATACCTCCTGAGTTTTCTCCCGTGTGATTTGACACATGTGCTCTGCCTGCTTCTTCTTGCATTCAGATTCATAGTGCCCATACTTTTTGCAGTAGTAGCATTATATGCTTGATTTGTCATTTGATCTTCTCCCTCTGCCTCTTTGAGGCTGGAAATTCTGATGTTGATTTTGTTGTTGATTTATGTGACCTTGGAAATTGTTATTTGGATATTGCTGTCTATTTCCTCCACTGGTATGGGAGTTACCTTGATTGTTCCCTCTTCCTCTACTTCTTCCTCTGCCTTTCCCTCTTTTGAATGAGAACTAAGTTTGAAAGGCATTGGAGATTGACTCATCTGTGAGATGTAGTCTTGTCTCATGTGTCACCAGAGAACCAATTAGTTCATCTGTTGAAAATCTTGACAGATCCTTGGATTCAAGGATGGTTATGACAACCATTTCAAATTTCTTGGGAAGACTTCTGAGAGTTTTCTCAACAATTCGTTGATCAGTGATGGTTTCACCAATCAGTCTAATCTGGTTCACGATTCCCATGACTCTGGTCATGAACTGATCCATAGTTTCAGACTCTATCATCCTAAGAGTCTCGAATTGGGTCCACAAGGACTGCAGTTTAACTGTTTTTACCCTGTCATTTCCTTGGTAGGACGTTTTGAGGATGTCCCAGGCTTGTTTGGAAGTACCAGCGCCTGTGATTTTCGAGAATATCGAATCATCCACAGAATTCTGAATCCAGAATTTCGCTTTGTTTTCTTTGGTCCTCAGAGTTGCCTGAGCAATTCTCTGCGCATTTGTCATGGCAGTGAGGGCGGCTAGATCTGGTTCCACATATCCAAGATCCGCTGGTTCCCAGCACTCTTGTGCTTGCAAGAACGACTTCATTCGAAGAGACCAGAACTCATAATTCTTTCCCAAAAGAATCAGACCCTGAGTTGGTCCTAGGTTGTTAGATGATGCCATTTCAAAAAAAAAAATTGTAGAAAAAATAGAGGGAAAAATTTGTATTTACCTCCAATCTCAGAAACGTCGATTTGCCAATGGCCAATGGGAGCTTATCGGGCTTGAAGTGGCCCTTGGTCTCCTTGCAATGTGACCACGCGCTTTAATGTTAAGGCGCTACGGGATTTTCCCGTTCTTTTGTCTTTCAAAATGCCGAAACTCGAAAGACGCCTTTGGACAATTCAATGGTCCAGATCTTGTGTGATCCGACGGTCAAGATCTTATCGGGATATCGCGAATCGGGATTTCGCGAGTTCTGATGTCGAGGTTTTCTGACTCCTCGAATCCCCGATCTCCGATTTTCCGATGGCGCTGTCCTGTCGGGACTTTTCCCGATTGCTTCGATCTGCGACACGCGTCCTCAACAGATGGACGGTCGTGATCTCTCCTCGCGATTTCGCGAATGGATATGACCCGGACGTCTTGTCTCCAGGTTCCACAAAATTCCGATGCGTCGTTGACTCGTTTGATGAGATGACGTCAGCTGGGCCCCGCAAATGGAGGGTTTCTCCTGTCGGGATTTTGGGCTTCGGAGTTTTGAAGTGCTTGCGTTTCTTGTCCTCAAGAATCGCAAAACGCCGAATCCCGATATGCCAATGGCCCTTTCCTTGTCGGAACTTTTCCCGAGTCCCCGGATTTACGCCACGCATCCGGGAGTGATGGACGGTCCTGATTCCTCCTCGGGATATTGCAACTTGCGATGCTCCGAATTGTTGTCAACTTGAAACTCTGAATGTCGATACACTGACGGTGCCCTCGATGTCTGCCACATGTCCAGGAGATATGGACGGCTGAGATCTGATCGGGATTTCGCGTATCGCGATTTCGCGAGTTGCGATGTCAAATTTCTTTGACAACTTGAAACCCCGAATTCCGAAATGCCGACGGGCGTTGCGATGTTCGCCACGTGTCCAGGAGAGATGAACGGCTGAGATCTAATCAGGATTTCGCGTATCGCGATTTCGCGAGTTGCGATGTCAAATTTCTTTGACAACTTGAAACCCCGAATGCCGAAATACCGACGGTGCGTTGATCCGTTGCCACCTGTCCTCTGAGATGGACGGCTTACAAGTCTTCTCAGGATTTCGCGATATCGCGTATCGGAGTTTTTGGAGAGCATTTTCCTTTGCTCGTCCAACTCCCGATTCCCGATTTTGCGATGGAATAGGATCTCGCCACATGTCTCTTGATGGATGGTCAATATGACGCCAGGATTTCTCAAGCCAAAAGTCCTCCTGTGAGCTCTAGAGGGTTAAACCTCGAGCACTTTCTCGTTGATCCAATGGTTGTCGGGCCTCTGCGCAAGATCTGATGGCTGAGTTGCTTTCGCCTGTTCCGCGCTTTCTTGTTCCCTTCTGAACTGGTTTCCCACCTCAGATCCGTTCGCAAGATGAATCTTACGGCCTCAGTGGCTGTTCCTTGCGTGTTTGACGCGATCTTTGCCGAATTTGACGGAATTCCTCTTGTGGAAGAAAATATTCGTGAATCTTTCAAAGATTTGAAAGAAACACACGAATTCTTCGTTATCTGCTACAATCTTTGATAGATTTGAGCGATTTCTTGAAATCTTTAAACGATTATGCCTTTCGCATGAATCTTTAACAATTTTGAACGTTTTCTTCGAGTTCTTTAAGCGAACTTTCGTTCTGCAACTCTTCTGCGTCAATCTTTGACGGTTCTTTGAAAAACTGTGCAGGTTTCTTTAAAGTTTCTTCTCCTGCTATCTCTGCTACCTCGTTCTTTCAAGCAAAGTACGCTCTGCAACCTCTGCAAGCTTCCTACGACAATCTTTAAAGAGTATTACGAACAGCTCTCCAAGCCTTGTGAAAAGGCTGTGTCGCGTGCTCTAAAGATCCGTGAGGCTCTGCGCTGTGGGGTTCGAATTTCTCTCCGGACTGTGTGAAGAGGCTTACACCTGTAGCTCTGATACCATGATAAATTGTGAAGCAAAGAGAAATGCAGAGAGAAGAGAATAGGACAGTATATTGAAATGTATGAAGAAGTACAGAACTTAGAACTCTTTTACAATGTAAGATGGTTGAGCTATATATGCTCAAGAAAGACAAAAATAAAAAGTACAACTGTCCAGTACAGCTGGCAGTGTACGATCAGACTGTTGAGGGTACAATATATTTAACACAATTGACATTCAAGTTCAATAGAAATGCTTAAATTTAAATAAATATACATAAAAGTTAAACTAAACTCGGATATTCTTAGGAATCCAAATAAACTTAATTCAACAATTGAGCTAAATCAACTTACATCAAGATTGTTCACAAAATGGTTTCCTGGTGTGATGGTTTTACCTCAAATGTTCGATCGTTGATCAGGGTTGTGGTATGTACCTTAAGTACAACCAAGATTACTCACGAGGCGAATCCTGATATGTTTATTGAAGATAATTGTATAGAATATCAAGAGTCAAGACCATACTTGCGGGAATGGAGCGGGACTTGGATTGCGCTGAAGTTTTTGCTTTGGATATCAAAAGCTAACTCAATCATTAAGCATACAACTATTCAATGATGCAGTACTGGCCATCCTTATTTTGATTGTAGATTATGTCCATGTATGGAGAAAAGTCAACGAAAGTGAATTGTTCCATGTCGTCATATTAGATGGAGAGAATCTGCAATCCACTTAAGTTGGGGGTTGCAGTACCTACATAGGTTTATAGTTTTTATTGGGAAAAAAAAACAATATGGTTGGGTATTTAGCTAATTTGGAGATAGTAGGTGTTGTTGAATTTTCGGTAATTAAGTTAACATTAGATTTGCCATAGAAATTTAAACTTCTTTTGCATGTTCGTTTCTGCATAGGCAATGTTGCACCATCACCACCCAACAATAGGCACCTATTCGAGCCACCCCTGAGCATAACATATACATCCTAGGAAACCCTTCAATGCAAGGGGAGAAAACCCGACAACCTTCTTATAGAGAATATCCTTGCCAAGACAAAATAACCAAGAACAAGCTCTATCCACTAGAGAAAACCACAAAGAAGATAACCCAACAACATAGATGCAGTACACCCTAGCTAGAGTGCTAGGGTGACTAGCCTCCACTAGCACACCACCAAGAGATAACCAACTATGCAGCGACAACTCACTCTAGCCAGAGTGCTAGTGTGGCTCTACCAATACATCACCAAGACAAACCAACAACGCAACTACAACTCACTCTAGCCAGAGCGCTAGAGTGGCTAGCCTCCACTAGCACATCACTAAGACCAAAAGAGATAAACCCTCCATATGCACCCTTCTTCCTTCTACAGTTGCAGTTGCAACTCTCTCCACCAAACATGCGTTATATCTCCATGAGAGAGTGTGCCAAATGAGGAAGGTGTCACTCTTATTTATACTAATCTGTCCAGTGACTTTTCTGGCAAGGCCGACCTGACTTTCTAGAAAACATATTTTTGGTTTATCTTTTTCTTTTGGAGCCAACTTTACTTATGGAGAATTATAATTCTTCTCTATTATTTTCTATGAGGCCAACTTCTGTTCTAGGATTTTCTTTGACTTCCAATGGTTTTCCTTTAATGTTTTGGCAACTTCATCTATAAGAAAGGTTATCCTGGAGGTGAATCCCTCTCGTAGCTACCAGAAACATCAACACTCCCTCTTAGACAGGGAGGTATTCTCCATGACATTTTTCCTCTGGTCCTCACAGCCTCGCAGGCTATGCCATGGTCCTCTGACCATGCCATGGTCACGCAAACCATGCTATTGGTAGCATCATCATGTCGCACATGGCTACACTCAATGTGGACTTTTTCTAGGGCCTCATCACCACTAAAATACACTAGGACCTATTATCGCACAATTTGTACTTGCCCAACTCCCAAGGCAAGCGGATGCAAGATTGGCATAATAGGGGGTGACCTATCATTGTGACCTTAATAGGAAACCCCTTTCTATTTAGGAGTATGCCAAAGTACCCAAGGGGAGACATCCCCGGTGACCTAAAGGGTTGAAAAGACTAAGGCAAGGGAGCAAGAAAAGCCCCCTTCATTGGTTATTCGATTCAGGAGGTTCATATGGATTTTAAAGGATGAAGCAAAAGGTAAAAAGGATTATACCTGCCCAGAACAAGACAATGAGAAAATATAGTATCTTACAAGTACAAAAATATGATGTTAGTGCTTCTTAAAACCATGAACCTTCAAAAAATGAGCTAGCTGATATGAATTTGCAGCAATGCAACAGTTTATAACAACAACTGGTATTTTATAACAGCCACAAGAGTTATACCTTAAAATTGCTTGGAAAAAAACAAGAAAGAATAGCTTTCACCTAGCAGAATGATAATAAGTTGTCACAAGCAAATTTGGCAATGTCTAGCTAGCATAATATGTCACTTTTGCAGATAATTTGTTGTAGTTAGATGGCTGTAGCAATATTTTGCAACAACAACAAATTCTAGTGGTCAAAAGTGCAAGAAAACACCGTGCAAACTCAACACTTATCTAGTAGATTGATTGGCAATTGTCACAAGTGATTTCCGGACGATGTAAGTGTGAGTTATGTAGCTGATTGTGGCAATTTAGCTTGAATTAGTATGGTTGTAGCAATGTTTTGCATCAACAACAAGTTAGCTAAGGTGTTAGTCTAGTTTAGGGTTATCAAATGTTAGTAAAAGGTTCAAGCATAAAGGTTTGAGTGTTTGTTTGATCAACCATTCACTATAATGGGTAGACTAGTGCCTTTTAGGGTTTATGGAGTCAACAATAGCACCGAAAAAACTTGGATCAAAGTAGCAATGGTAATACTTTTTCAAAGGAGAAGGGATGAATGGAGGAGGTGTTGGGTACCCAAGGCCTCAAGCGTCCAATTCCTAGGGAGAAATTTTCTAGAAAGTAAGGGATCTTAGGCCCTAGCGAATTTTTCCTTCCTTAGACTATTGAAAAAACATATGCAATAGGAAAGTAGAGTAACACTACTAGAGAGCTAGCACTTTAGGGCTCTAGTAGCCACTTCTTAAACAAGGTACACTTTAGAAATTTAAACAAGTGGAAAACTATAGAGAGAAAGAAGTAACTTATGTTTCTCTCCTAGGGTTTAAGCAAGCAATTTCATAGTGTTTAACGTGAACCAAGTAAAATTTATCACAAGCATTCATTACATAAACAAATTGCAGATTTTCTACTTACTTCACCAAGAATAATCAAGCCAAACCCTAGTTGAAGATCTTCCACAATGAGAAATAGCCAAAATACACCAAAAATTGCCTCTCAAAGAAGTTGCACACTAGTTATTTAAGCCAATAACCCTTAAAGAGGGCCGAATTTCAGACCACATTACTTGTGTGATGAGTGATGATGAAAAAATGAGAGTACTTTCTCTCTATTTATACAATATCAATGACCTTTAATTAAAATTAGGTCATAAAAAGGCTGACCTGACCAAATTACATCAAAAATCCAAATTACATGAATGAAAGTAATTAACCCCTACAATCATTTCCAAGGGTGACGTGATGCCCTTCTAGGATGACATTGATCTCCCAGGGTGGAACGTTGGGCCTTATATGCAGAACGTTTGGCCTCCAAAAACCTTGGATGATGCCACACGTGCCAACAAACACACAACTACCCTCATAAATGCAAACCCTAGCTTTGGATGATGTCCAGGGACATAATGATGACATCATGGTCTCTCAAGGGTCAACATCCAGGTGGAAGAGAAAGATCCATCGGGGTCTAGGTCTGCTAGAGTGTCTCTGAGGGAAACATCATTCTTTCTTCCTGGTGCAGGTCTCTGATGTCTCTCTGCCCCTGGTTGGGGTCACAACATCCATCTGTGGGATTTTATCCCCATGAAAGTCTGAGCTAATCATTCCTCCATGTGTACCTGTCCACCGAGCAAGGTCCTGCAACAACAACAAGCGCGCCCTCCAGGGGTTCATAAGTCACAGGGATCATAGCATGTAAATCACATCTAATAATCAAATTACCCAAACATGTGCATCAAACCCCCCTTTACCCATACAAATGCTCAAAGACGTTATGCAGTTTAACAAGTCAAGTTTGGAGAAGGTCTCAGGGTGTCTTATTGGGCTAATCCTCCTTAAGTTTGGGGTGTTTCCAAGGTGAGAACCAATCTACGTCGCGTAAATGTGTGTGAGGTGGCATGGGGTAAGTGTTTAGGTATGGGATGTAGTGATAACAAGGAAATGTAGATCTTACCTATGGGTGCCTTTGTAGAGGGCGAGTTGCACCTTGGCATAGATGCCATTCTTTCCTAGCCCATTCAATGCCTTTTATTCTTAGCTTTATTATTGTTGATCTTTTTTCTTTTATGCTTCAAGGGAAGAGTTGAGAGACATTGTCCTAGCTTGGTGACAACGTTACCCACAAGCATTTCATGGAAATGAGAAGACTAGCTCGTGATGAGACCCCCTTTCTCTTAGCTATGCCACCAAGAGCCACTACCCTAGTTTGGTGACGAGATAGATGGTAGTGTCATACTGCTACATGTCCATGGTCATAATAAGCTTGTTCATGATGAGACCTCCCATCCACCAACTAATACCTTGAGTGTTTATTTATCTTACAGGTTCCCTTTTCTTACTGAGAAGCTTTTTTACTGCTTTCTTGGGAATCCCTCGACGAAGCATGTCAAAGGTTTCATTTTGGATTTTAACTTTTGCCAGCTACTTTTACCCTCTGGGCCTTTAACCCCTTCTTCCCGCAAGGCAAGGTACAACCCTTCCTAGTGTGGCAAATCCCAATGCCCGAACAAAGGTAGGGGAAAATGAGAGGAATAAAGATGGAAAGTGGTAAGTATGGAGGGAATGGACGATGACCTTTCATAGACCCACCCAATGACAACCCATCCTAAAGGGAGACTAACTTTCTAGGGCATCATGTCACCTCCCAGGTACGAACAAGTTAAAGAGCATAATTTCCAAGCAAATGTTATGAAATGAAGGAGAATTCAATGCAACATATTCAAGTGCTTCAATAATTAGAGTGACACATACCATGATACCTAGACTCATTATCTCATGGAGCAAGACTTACTGCTACTTCAAGACCAGGCTGGTGGGATGGATATTGTTGTTGTTGATAAATGGGTTGCATTGAAGAAAAAAGGGGCTCTCCGAGGCCATGCTCAAATCATCCGGCTCTCGACACTCCATGTCTAGGACCAGTGGGCCTTGAGACATGATCTCCTTAGTTATCCCTAGGATAGGGGATAACATCTAGCTCCAACTCGGGGACATGTGCTCACCGTAAAGTGCATGTGAACCTCAACATCTCTGGTATGACAGTGCCTGCTAGATCTCAACAAAATGCATCGGTAATCCTCAAGGTGGTGATATCACCCCTCACTCATATGTGATAAAATAAAGATATGCATGCATATATACACAATGAAGAAATACAATATGAAAATGAAACTATAATTATACTAACATGATATGCAAATGGTATATACAATGGATGCAAATGCCTACCTAATCTACTTACCTGTTGGTTGAATGCTAGGTGTAGTCAAATAACCAATGAAACCATCCTAGGAATATCTCATAATACCCGCCTCTATGCTTCATCATAAACCAAAACAATGACAAGTCAAGCACAAAAATAACATGAATTAGAACATGTATCACATAATTGGAAATCGTAAATTCTAGCTCATGGGGGAAGGAGAGAGGGACAAAATCATGCCAAGACACACTTCTAGGAAAGTGTTCAATCCATCTCTGAAAGGGATCGTGAAAAATCAAAGGCTCAAAACATTGACTCAAAGAGTTTGAAGGTTGGCTACCTTGGATGTCATCACATCCTAAGGTCTGGGAAAGGACTAGTAAGAACCTAGAGGATGACTGACAATTTCTTAAGGAAAAGATGAAACACTGAGATAATAAACTTCTTCTTAAGGTATTCAACCTACCCTTGGATTCTAAAAGAAGGCTTTGCCTCGAAGAAAACTCAAGACAAGGGACATGTTTCCCAACTACACCCTTAGTGACATAGCGAGGTAAAGTAGTCGAAGGGAGCTGGACAACCTTGTCAGAAGTATCATGCTTCATGAAAGGAACGTCCTCACCTTTATCAAAATTTGAGCAGAACGACGGTTGATAATTTTCTTTATATAATAAATCCAAGTGCTCAAAGGAATACTCATCAAAATCCTCAAGGTGTGATCGAAAATCATCAGGAGAACATTGCACTGGGTCATCCTTGGGTGCTTGGAAAACTTTTGTAATTATATCATCATCTTGTTGCCAAACATCAAAATTATTAGGAACATCGTATGATTGTTGTAAAGGCAACATTCGAAGATATCCTTTCATATCATAAATGGGATCCTCATCAGAACCAATCACATCCCACTTACGTCTTCCAACATGTATGAACTCATCAATATTATCAACCATGTCACTACCTTTGTCATAACATGAAGGATTTAATGCATCGAAGGGATCCTCTAATACTTCTTCACTTTCCAAATCATAAAATAAAGCATCATCAAAATCTTGGAAAGGGAAATAACTTACCGTGTTCACTTCTTGTTGTGCAGGAGCATCAATGGCTTGGATGACTTCATCAAATGGAAGAGGGTTTGGTACATCATCCCCAAGACTCGTCTCTTTAATCATCTTTTTTCCTTCATCAGAAAATGAAGGACCTGGCTCTTCCAAGGGTTCCTTTACTTCTTCACCTTCTGAATCATAGAACAAAGTGTCATCAAAAACATGGAAAGGAAAATGACTCACCTCATTCTCTTCATCTTGTACAGGAGAGATAGGATCTTGGAAAGCTTCATTGGACGGAGGAGCGGATACTAGTGCTTCATCCCCATAACTCACTTCTTTAGTCAAGTCTTTATTGCATTATATTGAAGCATGGGATAAATCTTTCTCCTCTTCAAGGGTTTGACAACTTTCTTCATAAATTTCTCCTTCTATATCAGAGGGTTATTGGTATTGAGTATGGTACACATCCCTGAGATCTTCCACAATCTCAACGGTGAATCCTTCGTCCTCTAGGGCTATTGCGAGATTTTGAAGGGCATCTTCATATGTCTGGCATTGTGGTTTGACAAACTCAACAAACCTACTGATGAGGTCTACGAAAGATGATATACCCCTATCTTCGCAACAAATCTTAAACCAATCTTGCAAAACATATGGCAGAGAAAGTATGAACAATTTTACCAAAACATCCTCCCCTTCCAATTCTATCTCACTTATATACTTCAAGATTTCTACAATGTGAGTAATTGGGAGGCCTTCGAATATTAGAGAGTTGTTCAACCATTTTGCATCAAAATAATGTGGGTATCCTTGAAAAATTTTGAAATCAATAGTCGGATACACTTGTTCCCAAGGCACCATGATCCCATAACTTGGAAATATCCCAAAATTGAGAGTAAGGTGGCACCTTGGAAAATGTTAGTGGAGTCACCAAATATCCTCTTAAGGATTATTGAAGGGATGAGGGAATCACCCTCAATGGAGTCGCTAGGTAAGCTCTGTGAAAAGAAGGCTTTGGATAAAGGCTTACCGAAAAAGTGTTCTTGAGGAATATTGACTCAGTGTTCCCCGACAACGGCGCCAAAATGTTATCGCACAATTTATACTTGCCCAAATCCCAAGGCAAGCAGATGCAATATTGGCATAACAGGGGGTGACCTATCACTGTCACCTTAATAGGAAACCCCTTTCTATTTAGGATTATGTCAAAGTACCCCAAGGGAGATGTCCCTAGTGACCTAAAGGGTTGAAAAGACTAAGGCAAGGATGCAAGAAAATCCCCCTTTTACTAGTCATTCGATTCAGATGGTTCTTATGGTTTTTAAGGGATGAAGAAAAAGGTAAAAAGGATTATACCTGCCCAGAACAAGACAACAAGAAAATATAGCATCTTGCAAGTACAAAAATATGATGTTAGCGCTTCTTAAAACCATGAACCTTCAGAAAATGAACTAGCTGATATGAATTTGAAGCAATGCAACAGTTTATAACAACAACTGGTATTTTATAACAACCACAAGAATTGTACCTTAAAATTGCTTGGAAAAAGACAAGAAAGAATAGCTTTCACCTAGAAGAATGATAAAAAGTTGTCACAAGCAAATTTGGCAATGTCTAGCTAGCATGATATGTCACTTTTGCAGAGAATTTTCTGCAGTTAGATGGTTGTAGCAATATTTTGCAACAACAACAAAATCTAGTGGTCAAAAGTGTAAGAATACACCATGCAAACTCAACACTTATCTAGTAGATTGACTGGCAATTGTCACAAGTGATTTCCAGACGACGTAAGTGTGAGTTATGTAGGTGAATGTGACAATTTGGCTTGAATTAGTATGGTTGTAGAAATGTTTTTCAACAATGGCAAGTTAGCTAAGGAGTTAGTCTAGTTTAGGGTTAGCAAATGTTAGTAAAAGGTTCCAACATAAAGGTTTGAGTGTTTGTTTGATCAATCGTTCACTATAATGGGTAGACTAGTGCCTTTTAGGGTTTATGGAGTCAACAATAGCAATGGAAAAACTTGGAGAAAAGTAGCAATGATAATACTTTGTCAAAGGAGAAGGGATGAATGGAAGAGGTGTTGTCTACCCAAGGCCTCAAGCATCCAAGTCCTAGGGAGAAGTTTGCTAGAAGGTAAGGGATCTTAGGCCCTAGCAAATTTTTCCTTCCTTAGAATATTGAAAGAACATATGCAATAGGAAAGTAAAGTACCACTGCTAGAGATCTAGAACTTTAGGGCTCTAGTAGCCACTTCTTACACAAGGTGCACTTCAGAAATTTAAACAAGTGGAAAACTATAGAGAGAAAGAAGTAACTTACATTTCTCTCCTAGGGTTTAAGCAAGAAATTTCATAATCTTTAACATGAACCAAGTAAAATTTACCACAAGCATTCATTACATAAACAAATTGCAGATTTTCTACTTGCTTCACCAAGAATAATCAAGCCAAACCCTAGTTGAAGATCTTCCACAATCAGAACTAGCCAAAATACACCAAAAATTGCCTCTCCAAGAAGTTGCGCACTAGTTATTTCAGCCCATAACCCTTAAAGAGGGCCGAATTTCAGACCACACTACTTGTGTGATGAGTGATGATGAAAAATTGAGAGTACTTTCTCTCTATTTATACAGTATCAACGACCTTTAATTAAAATTAGGTCATAAAAAGGTTGACCTAACCAAATTACATCAAAAATCCAGTTTTTTACATAAATGAAAGTAATAAACCCCTGCAATAATTTCCAAGGGTGATGTCATGCCCTTCTAGGGTGACGTTGAGCTCCTAGGGTGGAACGTTAGGCCTTATATGCAAAAGGTTTGGCCTCCAAAGCCCCTGGATGATGCCACACGTGCCAACAAGCACACAACTGCCCTCATAAATGCAAATCCTAGCTTTGGATGACGTCTAGGTTCATAATGATGACATCATGGGTTATCAAGGGTCAACGTCCAGGTGGAAGAGAAAGATCCCCCCTGGGTCTAGGTCTTCCAGAGTGTTTCTGAGGGAAACGTCCTTCTTTCTTCCTGGTGCAGGTCTCTGATGTCTATCTGCCTCTGCTTGGGGTCACAACATCCATCTATGAGCTTTTAGCCCCATGAAAATATGAGATAATCATTCCCCCATGTGTACCTGTTCACCGGGCAAGGTCTGCAACAACAAAAAGCACGCCCTCTGGGTGTTCATAAGTCACAGGGATCTTAGCATGTAAATCACATATAATAATCAAATTACCTAAACATGTGCATCAAACCCCCCTATACCCAAACAAAAGGCGTTATGCAATTTAACAAGTCAGGTTTGGAGAAGGTCTCAGGGTGTCCTATTGGGCTAATCCTCCTTATGTTTGGGGAGTTTTCTATGTGAGAACCAATCTAGGTCATGTAAGTGTGTGTGAGGTGGCGTGGGGTAAGTGTTTGGGCATGGGGAGCAGTGATAACAGGGAAATGTAGATCTTACCTATGGGTGCCTTTGTAGAGGGTGAGTTGCACCTTGCCATAGATGCCATTCTTTCCTAGCCCATTCAATGCCTTTTATTCTTAGATTTATTGCTTTTGATCTTTTTTCTTTTATGATTCAAGGGAAGAGTTGAGGGGAAATGTCCTAGCTTGGTGACCAAAGGTGACAGCGTTACCCACAACCATTTCACGGAGATGAGAATGTTGGCTCGTGATGATCTCTTGGCTATGCCACCAAGAGCCACTACCCTAGTTTGGTGACCAGAAATATAGTAGTGTCATACCGCTACATGCCCATGGTCATAATAGATCGACTCGTGATGAAAACTCCCATCTACCAACTAATACCTTGAGTGCTTATTTATCTTACAGGTTCCCTTTTCTTACCGAGAAGTTGTTTTATTGTTTTCTCGGGAATCCCTGGGCAAACCATCTCAAAGGTTTCATTTTTTTCTTTTAACTCTTGCCAGCTACTTTTACCCTCTGGGCCTTTAGCTCCTTCTTCTTGCAAGGCAAGGTACAACCCTTCCTAGTGTAGTAAATCCCAATGCCCGAACAAAGGTAGGGGAAAATGAGAGGAATAAAGATGGAAAATGGTAAGTATGGAGGGAATGGACGATGACCTTTCATAGACCCACCCAGTGGCAACCCATCCTAAAGGGAGACTAACTTGCTAGGGCATCATGTCACCTCCCATGTACGAACAAGTTAAAGAGCATAATTTCCAAGCAAATGTTATGAAATGAAGGAGAATTCAATCCAACATATTCAAGTGCTTCAATAATTAGAGTGACACATACCATGATACCCAGACTCATTACCTCATGGAGCAAGACTTACTGCTACTTCAGGACCAGGCTGGTGGGATGGATACTGCTGCTATTGATAAATGCATTGCATTGAAGAAAAGAGGGGCCCTCCGGGGCCATGCTTAAGTCATCTGACTCTCGACACTCCATGTCTAGTACCTATCGGCCTCGAAACATGATCTCCTTAGTTATCCCTAGGATAGGGGATAACAAGATCTACTCGCGTGTAGTGTGGCACTAGAACCTACTTGCCCGTAGTGCATTGTCAAGGACCTATTCACCCATGACGTGTCCACATGGTCTACTCCCAAGGGGCGTTGGGTACCAACACGGTACAACTTATCAATCCATCGATAAGTGTCATACTCAACTTAGTGCATCGAGGAGTATCGTCACAAAAGAATGTCTCACGAAGTTGCAACCATCAATACTCCCTGTCAATGAGGAAGGTATTCTCCAAGCATATATTGTATTGTTCTCGGTATTCTTCTATCATAGAAAAGTTTCTCCATGAGCCTCATTAACTATATTGATGATCCATCTCCACAACCATGTGTCTAGCACCTTAGGTCATTCTTGTCCCATGACAAGAATTATGACCACATTCACCTCATAGTTGATCCTAGAATGTCCACATGATCATTATGTGAATGCATTTAGCTCGATGTTATCAGACACGTGGAATTGCACCTCAAGCACCTCGAGTCTTCAGTGCATCAGGGCACATCTACTCCAGATGTAGATGTTCTCTATCTCCCTTGGTCTACAACCTAGTACTGGGAGAAGGGTCAGCCCGATGCTTATCGAGGCTACTCACCTCACCGTGAGTGTTATGCCTGATGTGATTCGCACATTGGAGGAGTCCCCAATACATCGAGAACTATGTAGCTTTAGTCCATCAAAGATTACTCTAGGTTTCGAGTCTTCAATCCATTGAAGACTATACTAGGGTCCCAAGCCCTTTAGTCCATCGAAGACTACCCTGGGAACATTCCCACATGGTCAAGTCCATCTGACCAATCTTGGAATGTCTACCCGATATCCTCCTGGAGATCTCGCAGCAACTCAAATCTTTAGTTCGTCGAAGATTACATATGGGCCTACATAATCAAGTTTGTTTGATCAATCTTGGAATATTGGAACGATGTTACAATCATCAACACTCCCCCAAGGAAACATTTGCATTCCTTCCAAGCTTGTCCCATAGAGAGGCTTAGTGAAAATGTCAGCTACCTGCTCATCTGTGGATATGTGATGGAGTCTCACTGCTTAAAAAATATCCATTGTTATTCATGCCAAGAGAGCAACCTCTGCAGATGCCATCATGCTCAATATGAAGTTTTAGAAGACTCGTCACCATCTTCCCCAAAGTGGGAAGAACTCTATAATGAAAATGAGTAAGTCTCCTACGCCATGACTCACTCAGATTGATAGAATCATGAACCAAGAACTGATCAAATTGTCAATATGTACAAACTCCTTGTCTGGTTCGACTGCTTCGTCTCAAACTAGAGACCATCTAATAAGTTGCCTTCGAAAATCGTCATTATAGCTCCCTCTCAAAGTTATCACTAGTGACATTCCTTTGAGGTAACCTGCCTAGAACAAGAAAACAAGAACAACAACATTTCCATGCCAACCTCCATGGAATTTAACAATATAACTTGCCCGGAACAAACAACAAAACATGAATATCTCCTAGAGGGAAGATAAACCAATGCATCTCTAGTATTAAGTGGTTAGAATAATGATCATAACTCCAATAGATAAAAAACATAAGATCGCAATGGTGCCATAACAACTAGAGGAATATCAAAACAATAAAACCTGGAGGGTGTGGTTCCTATGAATGCATTGGATCTAAGATCCCTCTGGATCTATGATTTGTTGCTTGGACAAAAGTCCCTTCTCGTGCAAAACATCCTCAAGATAATGATACAATTTAACATATACACGTACATACCTCAGAAATTGTAGCACCATCCGACAACAACAGTAAGCAGTGATAAGCCCTAAAACTTCGCTCCAACTAGCTTAAGAAAATAAAATTGTGCAACAGTAAGGTACGACGACAAGGTACCGCAACAAACTACAGTGACGAACTGCAACAACAAGGTAAATCTCACGATCTTCCTTCCAGCAATCAGAGTGTTCTGAAGGAAACCAAGCTCTGAAACCATGTTGATTTTTCGTTAATTACGTTAACATGATATTTACCATAGAAATTTAAACTTCTTTTGCATGCTCATTTCTCCATAGGCGATGTTGCACCATCGCCACCCAACCATAGGCACCTACTCGTGCGACCCTCGAGCATAACATATACATATTGGGAAACCCTTCTACACAAGGGGAGAAAAACTAACAACCTTCTTATAGAGAATATCCTTGCCAAGAAAAAATAACCAAGAACAAGCTTTATCCACTAGAGAAAACCACAAAGAAGATAACCCAACAACATAGATGCAACACACCCTAGCCACAGTGCTAGGGTAACTAGCCTCCACTAACACACCACCAAGAGATAACCAAATATACAGTTGCAACTCACTCTAGCTAGAGCGCAAGAGTGACTCTACCAATACATCACCAAGACAAATCAAGAACACAACTACAACTCACTCTAGCCAGAGCGCTAGAGTTGTTGGCCTCCATCAACACATCACCAAGACTAAAAGAGATAGACCCTCCATATGCACCCTTCTTCCTTCTGCAGTTGCATTTCTCTCCACCAAAATTATGCTATATCTCCATGAGAGAGTGTACCAAATGAGTAAGGCGTCACTCTTATTTATACTAATCTATTCAGTGACTTTTCTAGCAAGGTCGACTTGACTTTCTGGAAAATATATTTTTTGTTTATCTTTTTCTTCTGGAGCCGAATTTACTTATGGAGCATTATAATTCTTCTTTATTATTTTCTATGAGGCCAACTTCTCTTCTGGGATCTTCTTTGACTTCTAATGGTTTTCCTTTAACGTTTTGGCAACTTCATCTATAAGAAAGGTTATCTCGGAGGTGGATACCTCATGTAGCTACCAGAAACATGAACACTCTCTCTTAGCCAGGGAGGTATTCTCCATGATGTTTTTCCTCTAGTCCTCATAGCCTCGTAGGATATGCCATGGTCATGCAGACCATGCTACTAGTAGCATCATCACGCCGTACATGGCTACACCTAATGTGGACCTTTTCTAGGGCCTCATCACCACTAGAATACACTAAAACCTACTCGCCCATAATGTGGCACTAGGACCTACTCACCCATGACGTGTCCACTTGGTCTAATCCCAAGGGACGTGTCCACATGGTCTACTCCTAAGGGACGTTGGAAAC
The DNA here is from genome assembly GCA_009831015.1 of Picea engelmannii. Classification (NCBI taxonomy): domain Eukaryota; kingdom Viridiplantae; phylum Streptophyta; class Pinopsida; order Pinales; family Pinaceae; genus Picea; species Picea engelmannii. The sequence continues at coordinate 173,501 of ML809667.1, read as the reverse complement.
CAACCCAGTACAACTTATCAATCCATTGATAAGTATCATACTCAACTTAGTCCATCGAGGAGTATCATCACAAAAGAATGTCTCATGAAGCTGCAACCATCAATACTTCATCTCAATGAGGAAGGCATTATCCAAGCATATCTTGTATTGTTCTTGGTATTCTTTTGTCATAGAAAAGTTTCTCTATGAGCCTCATTAGCTATATTGATGATCCATCTCCACAACCATGTGTCTAGCACCTCGGGTCGTTCTTGTCCCATGACAAGAATTATGACCACATCAGAGGCACATTCACCTCATAGTTGATCTTGGAATGTTCACATAATCACTCCATGAATTTATTTAGCTCGATATTATCGTACACATGGAATTGCACCTCGAGTCTTCAGTCCATTGAAGACTACATCGGGGCACATCTACTCCGGATGTAGATGTTCCCTATCTCCCTTGGTATGCAACCTAGTACTAGGAAAAGGGTCAGCTCGATGCTAATCGGGGCCACTCACCTCACCGTAAGTGTTATGCTCGATGAATTCACACACATTGGAGGAGTCCTCAGTCCATCGAGAACTACGTAGCTTCAGTCCATCGAAGACTACGTTGGGCTTCGAGTCTTCAGTCCATCGAAGATTATACCAGGGTCCCAAGCCTTTAGTCCATCGAAGACTACCCTGGGAACATTCCCACATGGTCAAGTCCATCTGACCAATCTTGGAATGTCTACCCGATATCCTCCTGGAGATCTAGCAACAACTCAAATATTCAGTCTGTCGAAGATTACATCTAGGCCTATTCCCACGTGATCAAGTCCGTCTGATCAATCTTGGAATATCGACACAATGTTGCAATCATCAACACTCCCCTAGGGAAACATTTTCATTCCTTCCAAGCTTGTCCCAGACAGAGGCTTAGTGCAAATGTCATCTACCTGCTCATCTATGGATATGTGATGGAGCCTCACTACTCGGAAAAGATCCCTTGGTATTTGTGCCAAGAGCACAACCTCTACATATGCCATCATGCTCAATATGGAGCTTTGGAAGATTTGTCACCATCTTCCCTAGAGTGGGAAGTGCTCTATAATGCAAATGAGTAAGTTTCCCTTGCCATGACTCACTTAGACTGATAGAATCATGCACCAAGAACTGGTCAAACTATCAATCTGTACAAACTCCTTGTCTGGTATGACTGCTTCATGTCTCAAACTAGAGACCATCTAATAAGTTGTATTTGCAACCATCACTATATCTCCCTCTCAGATCTATCACTAGTGACATGCCTCGGAAGTAATTTTCCCGGAACAAGAAAACAAGAACAACAACATTTCCATGGCAATCTCCATGGAATTTAACAATATAACCTGCATGGAACAAACAACAAAACAATAATATATCCTAGAGGGAAGATAAACAAATGAATCTCTAGTATTAAGTGGTTGGTATAATGATCATAACTCCAATAGATCAAAAACATAAGATCGCAATGGTGCCATAACAACTAGAGGCATATCAAAACAATCAAACCTGGAGGGTGCATTGTTCCTCTGAATGTACTGGATCTGAGATCCCTCTGGATCTATGATTTGCTTCTTAGACAAAAGTCCCTTCTCCTGCAAAACATCCTCAAGATAATGATACAATTTAACATATATAAGTACATACCTCAGAAATTGTAGCACCATCCAACAACAACGACAAACCCTAAGACTTCAAGTTGCTCCAACTAGCTTGACAAAATAAAACTGTGCAGCGGCAAGGTACAACGACGAACTACAATGGCAAGGTAAATCTCACGATCTTCCTTCCAGCAATTAGATTGTTATGAAGGAAACCAAGCTTTGATACCATGTTGATTTTTCATTAATTGTGTTAACATTATATTTACCATAGAAATTTAAACTTCTTTTGCATGCTCGTTTATCCATAGGCAATGTTGCCCCATCTCCACTCAACCATAGGCACCTACTCGTGCCAACCCCGAGCATAAATTTTACATCCCGGGAAACCCTTCCACACAAGGGGAGAAAACCCATCAACCTTCTTTTAGAGAATATCCTTGCCAAGACAAAATAACCAAGAACAAGCTCTATCCACTAGAGCTAACCACAAAGAAGATAACCCAACAACATAGATGCAACACACCCTAGCCAATGCGCTAGGGTGACTAGCCTCCACTAGCACACCACCAAGAGATAACCAACTATGCAACTACAGCTCACTCTAGCCAGAGCACTAGAGTGGCTCTACCAATACATCACCAAGAAAAACCAACAACCCAGTTGCAACTCCTCTAGCCAGAGTGTTAGAGTGGTTGGCCTCCACCAACACATCACCAAGACCAAAAGAGATAGACCCTCCATATGCTCCCTTCTTCCTTTTGTAGCTGCAACTGCAACTACATCTCTCTCCACCAAACTTGTGCTATATCTCCATGAGAGAGTCTGCCAAATGAGGAAGGTATCACTCTTATTTATACTAATTTGTCCTGTAATGTCCCCACTTTGGGACATCATTATATTACAGAGTGTTATGTTGACCAAAGTAGCCAAATGGAGGTTATAGCGAGTACATGGACTATTGAGGGGTATTTTTGGGTCCTACTTGCATCACTCATCTTATTTCATCATTATGATCTCCACATAGCTTGGCTTTGGTTTCGTTGCATTCCGACGATTTCCATGATTTTGAGTTATTTTGGGCTATAGGTTAATTAAATTCACTAAAGAGGTCATATTAGGCATAATACTTGGAGGAACCTCTTAGTGTAATAGCTCATTGGAATCGGGAGGAACAACACTACAGGATGGGATGATGAAAAGTGACTTTCAGTGGCTAGGGAAGCCACAAGGAGAGATAAGGTACTTTTCAGAGGTAAAATGGTTAATTAATTAATTAAAGTAATTAAATTAATTAATTAATTATTAATAAAGTAAAAGTCACTTTGGAGAGATAAGGTGAGCAGGAAGGATAAAAGAGAGGAAAGGGCCTCTATTCTCTCATTCATGTTGTTTATCATTTTGATATATGGCCTCTTGCTAGTGAGCCCATGCACTTGGGGGTTTTGACTTAACAAACCCTAGAGATCAGCTCGATGGTGAAAGATCCCACCCAACTTGGTCCAAGATTGGTCACAGAGGTAAATGATTCCTCCCTCACCATTCTACATTAGATCTACTCAGCTTCAGAGGAGTTCTACATCAGCCACAGGTTCAGAGAGAGCTAGGGCGCAACTTCATGAGGGTTTCCAGCAGGAGGGCGCACCATCTTGAGGACAGTGGTTTGATCTAACCAGGATAGAGGGATTAGGGGAAAACAGACTTTTGGGTATTTCTTGTGAGGTCTAGGGTGCCTTTTCTAGCCTTTTCCAGGAGAGGTTCCTCTGTCAGATTATTTGTTGGAGTTCAACACAGGTTCAGAGAGAGGAGGGCGCACCCTAGATTGAGGATCCAGACTTATGGGGGGTCATTTCTTCATTGTTCGGCCTGAGACTTTGCTAGGGTGTTTCCTTTGGCCCGATCTACAGTTTGGAACCTTTATCACAGGATTTGGCAGCCTATTACTTGGAGGCTGAATTATTGGGTCTTCATTCATCCAGGAGGGTGCAAATCAACCAGGGGTTTGCTCAGTTGGGTGGTCATAACTTCACAGTTCAGCTTGAGACTTCACCAGTGGTTTGGTCATGGCCTGATCTACACTTCCAACCATTTTCAGAGTGTTTGGGGGCCTCTAGCAGAGGGGCCTAATTGTTGGATGTATTCATCTTTCCAGCAGGGCACAACTTATCCAGTTTGGGGTTTGGCACTTCAGAGGGCAGAGGTCTCATCTTGCTATTCATCTATTGTAACCATGTGGCCTTGGAGACTTGTATCTTCCCTCCTTGATCTTGCTTGAGGGTTATCTGCATATTGCTTCTAGCTATTAGCTATATTGTGCCAGATCTGCAGATCTAATGTATCATGGTCTTCTTTTATTATGAATAATATCAGATTTGAGGTATTTTTGGGATCTCTCTTGTATTGTTGATCTTGCATCCTGTTGAGGTATGTTCCATTGCTATATTTATGTTGATTATTGCTTCAAACACACATAATAACCATCAATACAAACCCTAGCGCAACTCATTAGACTTAAGACTGCAAAGTGTTTGACGAAATGCCACAACCAGAAAATGTTTAAAAATTCATGAAAACACAATGTTCTTGGAATCTTGGCTTGGGAACATTACAGTGGTATCAGAGCGTTGATCCTCCCAGCTAGTGGGGATTAGTGCATGCATCCAGAGCTTAGACTCTTGCTATTTTAGGGGTCTTCCATAGGGAGAAATGGATAGACAAGAATTGGACTTAGTCCTACAGAAGTGGATAGCCAACATACGACAAAATGGAGAATGAATTAGACAAATGGGAGAGAGATGGAAGGAAGAACAGAACATTCCTACACCCATTAGGAGCATGTAACTTTGCTACAGTTGCAAAGTGCCTTGGGAACCAGACTATAGATGTAGGGGTAAAGGTAAGAAACATATTATTGAGGTGCACTATGACAGTGATGATGAGGTGTGTGAGGATGCAAAGATAGATGCTTATTTGGTGCAGTCCGATGATGCTAGGGACTCTTGCATAGAGGCTAGTGATTCTTGCACGCTTGGGGAGGATAGTGACCCTTGCGTATTGGATAGACAGGATGATAGCACCTGTGCTTCAACAATCATATCACATAGTGTTGATGACCTTACACTTCAGCAGATTGGTGACACTAGTGGGGGTTCACACATGTTAGCACCTAAACCTGATGAACTTCCTATGATGACCGTGACACATTTGTCATCTTTTCAGACACCCATGATAGCCACGACACATGAGGATATCAATGGCATTTCAGATATGATAGAGGAGACTTGTGGGAGGGATGCACACCATGGACATATGGATCCACAGACCCAAGAGGAGAGACATGACTTGGAGACAGTGGACCTTATACATACCTATCAACATGAGGAGATTGAGTCACCTCTTTTAAAGACTCCATTAGTTGAGCAGGTTATGGAGACTGACTGATTCACAGGACACTTACTTCCAGGACCGACTTGCAGTGATGAGGATGCACTTCTTATTGGTCAGGATGACCATAGCATGTGTCTGGACACATATGTATGGGATCCAGGCGCAGTTCATAGTAGCAGGATGAGTGCACAGGAGGATACAGTTGCTCATATAGGTTACCCTATGATTCGGAGGGAGCTAGAAGTTGGTGATGATGTGCAATCACATATAGGAGGACCTAGTAGCATGAGGATCCTTCAGACAGTTGAGCACTCACATACGCATGGGAACTCCAGAGCCAAGGGCAGTTTTGAGGACACTTCCATTTGTGTCCCAGGATTGGATGAACCTGGTGTCGAGGTTGACCCAATAGTACATCTTGGATCCATATTGCGACAAGAGTATACAGGAGATTCCATGAGTACGCAGGAGCGTATAGTGGTGAGTGATAGTTCACAGAGACATGCCAAGTTGTGCAATGGGATTCAGATGGACGTATTCGATTGTAGGGAGGAGACACACTTAGTAGAGAATGGAGATGTCTCTCCTTTGCATCAACACATAGTACTGGGGGATCACCTTCACAATAGCAACAACCATAGGGGTGATGATGATTCAGATTCAGTGATGATTACAGGCGAGTATGTACCATGGGTATTGGTGGACGATTTTTTGGTTGAATCCTTTGGATTGACCATAGCATATGATACTTTCCAGTCCTACAGTTGGTTACAAATGTTTATGTTAGCCTTTCTCGACACTTTCATCATCGACAACAACATCAAGGGAGACAGACAGTGGTAGAGGACATGGAGAGTTGGTAGGTCAAGACTCCCTGACAGGAGAACCCATACGACACACAACAACATAGGGGTGGATCACTAATGTCAGACAGTTGATACCTTGTGCATGATGATGATCATCTTCGACCCTGGGATAGCAGACATCTCAGAGAGCGATGCAGATCCAGATTCTCATGGGGATGAGCATGGAGGGATTTCAACAGTTAGCACTATGACCCAAGAGTAGTTAGTGGGGTTTGGAAGTGATGAACTTCCAAGTTTTCCATGGGATCCAGGAGTTCATTTTGTTAGTAGGTTGTTTCACTTTATGATGACCCAGGTTGTGCCAGAGAGCCACATACTTCACTTTGGGTTGGTTTGAGTAGGCTTGTAGGGGCTTGTCCTATGGAGCAAGACAATTTCTCCCTTTTGATCATCATGATCGAGCATGGAGATAGTTGGGCATGTACTACTTCCACCGAGATTCTTTTATAGATGCAGCATCTGGACAACAGGTCCTTTTACCACAGGTATTCCAGCTTGAGGATCCAGGAGTGGGGGATCCAATATGTATACATGGAGCAGATAGTCATGGTCCGAGTAGTGCAGTGCCAACGTGGTGATCTTTGGCAGAGACTAGCATGGGACCCGAGGATTGCAGGGTTGATCATTTCATTGCCTGATAGAGGGGAGTGGACCCTTGCAGAGGAAAGTTATTTTGACTTTCCAGTGAGCTTCAGTGTTGAGGAGAGAACATCACTTGAGGGTGTCTCATGGAGATTTTGCAGTACCTCTGTTGGAAATATGGCTACAGCAAAGATGACGCAGATGATCAAGGTTGTCATTGATGGCAATCGATTGTTTAAGAAGAACAGATACGACAACACAAATGCGAACTGCTGCAACACAAATGCAATTGTTTAAGAAGAACAGATAC
>ML809667.1:133914-166641 GCA_009831015.1 Picea engelmannii | reverse complement strand
TTTATGTTTATAACACTGGTTTTCACAGTAAAGACTTACTGCCACTAAGATTAATGATTCGAAGTTGAAAAGGAGAGAAATTGTTAATAATTTACAATAACTGATTCACCCCCCCCCCTCTCAGTTATTTCATACCTGTAACAACCTCACTATGGCAGCAACATGTGCAGTTGATGGAGACCGTGTTGGTCTTGATATGGATTCATAGGATGGACTCATTATGGGATGTGGCCATGTGTCATGGGCAGGAGACTCCTGGTGTTGATATGATTCAGGATCATGCTTCATAGGGTATTGCAGTTCACATCCTGATATGGTACCCAGGGGGCAGAGTGCATGATAGTTCATCTTTGGATGGGGCCTACTGTGTGTCCCACAGGTGGACATGGGACCCGGGTATTATATTTGGATGGGTTCAGTTATTGCTTGAGGACAAGCAATATCCTAGAAGGGAGGACTGTAATGTCCCCACTTTGGGACATCATTATATTACATAGTGTTATGATAGTTAGAGTAGCCAGATGGAGGTTATAGCGAGTACATAGAATATTGAGAGGTATTTTGGGGTTCGGCTTGCATTGCTCATCTTATTTCATCATTATGATCCATTCCGCACAACTTGGATTTGGTTTTGTTGCATTCCGACCATTTCCATGATTTTGAGTTATTTTGGGCTATAGATTAGTTAAATTCACTAAAGAGGTCATATTGGGCATAATACTTGTAGGAACCTCTTAGTGTAATAGCTCATTGGAATTGGGAGGAACAACACTACATGATGGGATGATGAAAAGTGACTTTCAGTGGTCAGGGAAGCCACAATGAGAGATAAGGTACTTTTTAGAGGTAAAATGGCTAATTAATTAATTATTAATAAAGTAAAAGTCACTTTGGAGAGAGAAGGTGAGCACGAAGGATAAAAGAGAGGCAAGGGCCTCTATTCTCTCATTCATGTTATTTATCATTTTGATATCTGGCTTCTTGCTAGTGAGCCCATGCACTTGGGGGTTTTGACTTAACAAACCCTAGAGATCAGCTCGGTGGTGAAATATCCCACCCAACCTAGTCCAAGCTTGGTCACGGAGGTGAAATCTTCCTCCCTCGCCATTCTACATCAGATCTACTCATCTTCATAAGAGTTCTATACCATTCACAGGTTCACAGAGAGCTAGGGCACAACTTCAAAAGGGTTTCCAGCAGTGGGTTGCACCATCTTGAGGAGAGTGGTTCGATTTATCCAGGAGAGAGGGATTCGGGGCAAACAAACTTCTGGGTATTTCTTGTGAGGTCTAGGGTGCCTTTTCTAGCCTTTTTCAGGAGAGGTCCCTCTATCAAATTATTTTTTGGAGTTCAACACAAGTTCAGAGGGAGGAGAGCGCACCCTAGATTGAGGATCCAGTCTTCTGGGGGGTCAGTTCTTCATTGTTTGGCTTGAGACTTTGCCAAGGGGTTTCCTTTGTCCCGATCTACAGTTTGGCACCTTTATCAAAGAATTTGGCAGCCTATTACTTGGAGGGCGAATTATTGGGTCTTCATTCATCCAGGAGGGTGCAAGCCAACTAGGGGTTTGCTCAGTTGGGTGGTCATAACTTCACAATTCATCTTGATACTTCACCAGTGGTTTGGTCATGGCCTGATCTACACTTCTAACCATTTTCAGAGTGTTTGGGGGCCTCTAGTAGAGGGGATGAATTGTTGGATGTATTCAACTTTCCAGCAGGGCACACCTTATCTAGTTTGGGGTTTGGCACTTCAGAGGGCAGAGGTCTCATCTTGTTATTCATCTATTGTAACCATGAGGCCTTGGAGACTTGTATCTTCTCTCCTTGATCTTGCTTGAGGGTTATCTGCATATTTCTTCTAGCTATTAGCTATATTGTACCAGATCTGCAGATCCAATGTATCATGGTCTTCTTCTATTATGAATAATATCAGATCTGAGGTATTTTTGGGATCTCTCTTGTATTGTTGATCTTGCATCCTGTTGAGGTATGTTCCATTGCTATATTTATGTTGATTATTGCTGTAAACACACATAATAACCATCAATACAAACCCTAGCGCAACTCATGAGACTTAAGACTGCAAAGTGTTTGACGAAATGCCACAACAAAAAAACGTTTAAAAATTCATGAAAACGCCATGTTCTTGGCATCTTGGCTTGGGAACATTACATGTCCAGTGACGTTTCTTGCAGGGCTGACCTGACTTTTTGGAAAATATATTTTTTGTTTATCTTTTACTTATGGAGCCGAATTTACTTCTAGAGCATTATAATTCTTCTTTATTATTTTCTGTGAGGCCGACTTCTCTTCTAGGATCTTCTTTGACTTCCAATGGTTTTCCTTTAACGTTTTGGCAAATTCATCTATAAGAAAGGTTATCCCGGAGGTGAATACCTCCTGCAGCTACCAGAAAAATCAACAGGTGCCTCACCAATGGGTTTAATAGGGATGCCACAATTTCAAGAAACATCCCTTGGGAGTCAACTCTCTTGAAAAGCACACACACATTCAAATATTTGGGAATATTAAAAGTGTTTTTTTGCACATTCATTTATGGTAGTAGTAAATTTTTTATGAAGATATTATGAATTTTGAAATTTTCGTTAAAGATCGTGATAGAACTTTCAATTGTATGTTTTTTCATGTTCCTTTCTTCGAATGGAAGGATATTTTTTTCCATTTTGATATGTAAACCACTTTGGATATTTCAATGATCATTTTCCCCAAACAACTCTTAAACTCAATGCGGTTGCAACAAGTCTATCAATTTTTATTTTTATCTCAATGATTTAACAAAAGATAAAGAACACCATATATGTTGTTTAACTACACTAAAATGAAAACATAGTTACAATAGAAAAGATGGAGAATGAAATACTATGCACGCAATATTTACCCTGAGGAAACCCAAAGTGGGTAAAAACTCCAATGAAATGAAGAATTGTGCCTCTCTTCTCAATCAATAAAGAGTACAATGAAAAAAGACATGGATCATTAAGCTTATTGTGGAGTTATGAGACAGTATGGTCTACTACAGTTTGTTGATGGTCAAAGTTGTATAAACCAAGTATATGTTATCATACAAACTCACACTTATAGAGATAAAGTCCAAAAGCTCAAGTGTGATCCGGTGTAACTAAGAGGGAGGCTATTGTCACCTCACCAACCCTCTTTCACTTCAGGTCATCTCTCCTTTGGCTCAAGGGGGGTTTCTCTGGGTTAAGATAGCTAAGACTTAGGGCAATGAAGCTCAAGGTGGCATGAAGAGTGAGTCTAGGCAAAATGGTTTTGGTAAGCTTTAGGGTATGAAAAGTGATTATAGGATTGGAGATCAGTGTCTTTTCATTAGGGATATGGATTCAATGCAACTTCAAAGGAGGATAAAAGGAAAAAGGAAACTCAAGGATCAAACCCTAGGGAAGTACAATCACAAACCCTAAATATTGTCCTATTTTTTCTAAGACTTCTAATAAGAGATTTTAGAAGTACAACCACAAGCTCTAGAGCAGTACAATCACAAGCTCTAGAGAAGTACAATCACAAGCTCTAGGATTTAACGAATAAGGGTAAGTATAGGGGGATGTACAATCACAAGCCCTAAATTTAACCTTATATGCTTCAACAAACTTAAGATGAATGAAAACAAGGAAGGGGATGCTCAATTTCAATCCTTCCTAGGGTTTGTAAGATAGGATCTTGTTCAAGGGAAATACAAGAGAAAAAATTTCCTTCACCACTTCGATAAGCACGCCAACACTTCATATATTCAATGAAGAAATCCACAAAGACTTAAAAAGAACACATACTAGGTAAATCTTTGTTCATCCAAAAACCCCAAGCATGAAATCATCCATCAAACTTGAAAATGTCATCCACAATTGATCTCCCAATCAAACTTCCTTAATCTTCCATCCATAACACAAATCCAACACAAAAGTACTCCAACAAATTTTAGAAAATTTCAAACCTCCTATTATAACTATATTATACATTCTTATTATAACTATATTATACATTCTTAAGATCCAACAAATTTTAGAAAATTTCAAACCTCCTATTGTAACTATATTATACATTGTTAAAAATTTTCTTAAACCCTTAATCTAAAGTTCATGCGAAATCTAGATGAAATCCATTTTTAATTAAAATGCATTTTAATCATGATTTAGTTTAAATTTTGAATTTTCTAATTAAATGGTCTTGGTTAATCTTCAGGATCAATCGATGGTCTAGGTTGATGCAGAACTAAACGGTTGATAGTCAGATGGGTTGATCCGACAGTTTGAAATTATTTCGGACTTAAAGTTATTCATGCGTTAAAATGTTTTCCGTCGCTCGGAATATCAGACGGTGTAAAACTAATTGATCAGACGGTTGATATGTATTTTAGACATGAAGCTGCTCGAAAGTTAATTGTTACTTGCCAGTCCGAAATATCCAACGGTTATAGTTGGTTTGATCTGACGACTTGTAATTACTTCGGGCTTGGAAACAAACATGTTTTAAATGGTTCCTTTCCACCCGAAATGATCCAATAGTGCACATTTGCTTAATCCAACAACGAAGAAAATACCCGCACTGTAAATTGTTGGGGATTTAGCAAGAGTCTATTACCCAAAGAAAGGAAGTTGTGATCGATAGGATGGTTTTGAATATGGGTTCATGCATCATTTTCTTATCATTAATGCCATTAATTTGATATGATAGTTAAGCCTATGGTCTATCTAACACATTGTTTCCTCACGATTCATGTATGAGGTTATGGAAAAATATTTATTTGAAACCTTATTTTTGAGAGCTATAATAGGAAAGAATTAGGAAAGAATTTGTGAGGAACTGAAAACGAGTTGGATAAGTTCAAAATTAAATAGGTAAGTACGATTACCTTTTATATACTTAAGGAATCTACATTCTTTGCTTAGAAAGAAATGGCTAATGAAAAGTCAGTTATGTCAAAAAAATCTAGTAGTCATGGTTCTAAAGAATCAGATTATTTAGTGGATTTACTGGGTCATATCTTCGAACCACGTTCAAACCAAGCCATTCTGTTGAAAGATCGAGAATTGGTAAGCCAAAAGACCCTAAACTTAAATAACCCTGTTCTTACTTGGTCGGATATGCTTATTCCAATCCTTAAACCTCATACCTTTCATGAGCCATACATGGTCGATACATTTACAAAGTTATATCATTCTTCCACCCGCTATGTCATGTCTGCTAATGGTTCTAGGGTTTTATTTACCGTTACACTAGAATCAATTTTTGTTATGCTTTTATTACAGACTCCCTCAAAGAAGATTGATAAAGAGGGGATGGTTGGAAGTGTAAATAAATGGGCATCCACTAAGAAAAAGGAAATAATTCGTCGTTTCTTAATGGATGGAAATTATGTCCCAAATTTCTTTCCCAATTCCTCAGTGTTGTTTGTCCCTATATATCAACAAGTTATCAAAGTTGTGTCAATCATTTTGGGTAATGAGGATGATTTGTATGTCAACAAGTTGATGTTTAGCCTGATGAATGACACAATTCCTCCAGTTGATAGGAAATAATTCGCGAGGAACCGAACACAGAGTTGGATAAGTTCAAAATTAAACAGGTAAGTACGATTACCTTCTATATACTCAAGTAATCTCCATTCTTTGCTTAGAAAGAAATGGCTCCTCATGAAAAGTCGGTTCTTTCAAAAAAATCTAGTAGCCATGGTTCTAAAGAATCAAATTATTTAGTGGATTCATTGGGTGATATCTTCGAAACACGTTCAAACCAAGCCATTTTGTTGAAAGCCCGAGAATTGGCAATCCAAAAGACCTTGAACTCAAATAACCATGGTCTTACTTGGTCAGATATGCTTATTCCAATCCTTAAACCTTAGGCCTTTCATGAGCCAGACCTAGTCGAGACATTTACAAAGTTATATAATTCTTCCACCCGCTCTGTCATGTTTGATGATGGTTCTAGGGTTTTATTTACCGTTACACTAGAATCAATTTCTGCTATGCTTTTATTACAAACTCCCTCAAAGAAGATTGATAAAGAGGGGATGGTTGCAAGGGTAAATAACTAGGCATCCACTAAGAAAAATGAAATAATTCGTCGTTTCTTAATGGATGAAAATTATGTCCCAAATTTCTTTCCCATTTCCTCAGTCTTGCTTGTTCCTGTATATCAACAAATTATCATAGTTATGTCAATCATTTTGGGTAATGAGGACGATTTGTATGTCGACAAGCTGATGTTTAGCCTAATGAATGACATAATTTCTCATGTTGACAGGAAATAAGTCATGAGGAACCGAACACATAGTTGGATGAGCTCAAAATTAAACGGGTAAGTACAATTGCCTTATATATACTCAAGTAATCTCCATTCTTTGCTTAGAATAAATGGCTCCTCGTGATAAGTCAGTTTTGTCAAAACAATCTAGTAGCCATGGTTTTAAAGAATCATATTATTTAGTGGATTCACTGGGAGATATCTTCAAACAATGTTCAAACCAAGCCATTCTGTTGAAATCCCGAGAATTGGCAATCCAAAAGACCCTGAATTCAAATAAACTTGTTCTTACTTGGTCAGATATGCTTATTCCAATCCTTAAACCTCAAAACTTTCATGACCCAAACCTGGTCAAGACATTTACAAAGTTATATAATTCTTCCACCCGCTCTGTCATGTCTGTTGATGGTTCTAGGGTTTTATTTATCGTTACACCAGAATCAATTTTTGCTATGCTTTTATTACAGACTCCCTCAAAGAATATTGATAAAGAGGGGATGGTTGCAAGGGAAAATAACTAGGAATCCACTTAGAAAAAGGAAATAATTTGTCGTTTCTTAATGGATGAAAATTATCTCCCAAATTTCTTTCCCATTTCCCTAGTCTTGTTTGTTCATGCATATCAGCAAGTTATCAGAGTTTTGTCAGTCATTTTGGGTAATGAGGATGATTTGTATGTCAAAAAGTTGATGTTTAGCCTAATGAATGACATAATTCCTCATGTTGGTTCGCCTACCATCATATATATATATATATATATTTTTATTTCATAACAAAAATTATCCATGAGTAATTATGTTTATTTCATGACATCAAGACCTTTCGTTATCAATTATATTTAATGTACTTTTTTATATTCTCACAAGATGATTTTTTCCATCATCTTTCCCTCTGAAAGCAAGATGAATAGGGAAAAGCTTTACCAATTACTAAATGGACCCTTGTTCTGTCTACAATTTCTTCTAATAAAAATTACACTCTATTTATTGATATTTTTTTGATACACGTGCATACTATCATTCATGGAGGATAAGCTACTCGAATGCCTATGGAATATAGGAAGATTATTCACTTGAGTCCTATTTTGAGTATTGGTGATTGGTTTCTATATCATGATGGCGCCATTATTCGTGTATATGGTTGTGAGTGAGAGCCTTATCTTTTAACTGTGTATATGTTACCTCGACTTTTCTCTATGGAATATTTTCGTCAAAGGCTTCCAACTGATCGATTTCAATTCATTTCTAAAAGCCACAAGTCTTCTTTTAGTTTTCCATTTGAGGTCTTTTCCCTAATTGTGAAACACATGTATGCTTTAGATACCATTTCTAGGATGATGTCTTCTTTTAGTTTAAAGGAAGGAGATATTTGGAAGTATGACCCTAATCACATTATTTCTAAACAATGTACATGGCATTTAATTTTGCACCATACATTCACCAGTCAAAGCATGAAATAGAGAATTTGGATAACATGAGTTCTTGGGAAGAGGTACAATGTTTGTTGAAGTTGCAAGTAAATGATGGTATTCCTAAGGATGATCACGTAGCTGAGAAAATCCAAGCTATACTTCCAATTCCAGACTCTCGTTATCATGGGATGGGATCAGGGAAAGCACCTAATATTTTACAACAAAAGAATGACAGTGTTGATAGTCCAAATATACAACCCGATGATAGTAATAAAAGGGAATCAGAGAACTCAGATGGACCAAAGGCTAAGAGAAGAAAATTCATGTGAAAACTAAATAGCCTTAAGATGTTACTCAAGATAATCTCAAAGACATGACACAATATGTTTTTTCCAAACAATTTGATTCTTTGTTAGAGGAGCTTCATCCAAAACCATGAAGCGATCTTGTGGTGGTTAGAACATCCACCCCTATACCAATATTGGATAATAAGGTTACTAAAGGACATAGTGAATCTCCTGTAGAGGCTCATTCAGGAACAATAATAAGGCTCCCGATATCAAATAGTGAGGATACCCAATTAGCAAGATTGGGCCAAGACATCAAGTTAGAAGCAACGAACACTGGAGCTCCCAAATTTATTACATCCACTGATCAATATACATTAATAAATTAAAGGAAAATTTTCTCGTGATGATTTAAATAAGTTATTAAAGGAAAATTTGAATCGTGCTTCAAGAAGGAATTGTCTCATAGAATCCAAGCACAAAATCTGGGATGGGATCATTGAATAAATGCAGTCTTTCATATCCCATTTAGATCATTTTCATCATTGTGAAGTAGTGGTGATAGCAAAAGCTCATATTTGGGTAAATAATTTAGTACCCGAAATAACCTCAAAGGTTGAAGTTGGTGAAAAAGTGATCTCATTTTTCAATTCTTTATTTGATAAGTCATTGCAAGAGATTGGTGTAGAAAAACATAATGAGATCATTCTGGAGATCAAGAAGGTATTTGATAAAAATGAGCTAATTACATCCTTGCATACCAAAATGAAAGAGGTTAAAAAATTAGCCAAGGAATTCAAAGAGCAATTCAAACACATTTACAAATATGGTTTTCCAATTCTGTGGACTAGAGAATTATGGTTGTATCCAGATCAACCTTATCATTCTACCCTAGCTGCATGTCACAGTGATCTAGATTTCATTGATCCCAATGAAACTATCTCATATATAACTCAAATTATTAATTCCCTAACACGTGATTTTGCAGTATGGATTCTCACTTCAGACTTGTTCAAAGCACACCCACCATTTCCTTATCATTTACTCTTGGATTTGGAAATTGTTGTAAGAAAAATGCATAAGCAAAGTATTCCAGATGGACCGGAATGGAATGGATGATGTATTTCAAGCTAAAGACTTTGTTGATAACAGGGAATGAGCTACAAAAAGAAGCACCGGAAACGAAAGGAAAGGAATAGAACCAAGCAAGACATAAGGATTCACCGACCAAACAAAGAGGAGCCATTACAAGTAAAGGAAAAGAAGCCACGCCATCAACCAACAAGAAGACTTCTTGTAACCAAAATTCAAATATTTTAAATATCTCTGTAAGACAAAAGATGATATTCGTTTAATAAATATTATTAAATTTATTTTTAAAAGGAAAGATAGTTATGAAAGACGATTAGAATTAGGTCCTATAAAGGACGACTTCTAAGAGTTAGAAAGGGGTCAACATTTTCTAGAGAATGAAATACCTTGCTTTCTGTAAGAACTCGCTTGGACGAGAAGTATTTGCATTTTATTTTGAAGACTAATATTGCATTTAATCAGGTTTTGGAGATAGATTCAGTACTAATCTTTGTTGGCTTATTTAATTCTATGTGTTTATTTTCCTTCTTATTTCATCTTAGTTTCATATGTGTAATTTTTTGTTTATTTGTTTAGGAGTCATAGAATGTCAGGTTTTCATGAGTTAATGACATGTTCTTTTTTTTTCCACGAGAAAAAATTGCTCTTTATATTCAAAAAGGATATAATAATTTACAAGTCGACTTCTCTTACAGCGGCATAAAAGCTACAAGGTGGTATTTTCTGGAATAAGGATCCCGTTCTTATCCACACTAAGGCCACACAAACAGGGCAAAAACATCAAGACTGCATGACTGCTACATCGAAATACAAGTCATCAAATCTGCCAGGGATGAAAAACCAGTCATAGGTTGATCTTGTAGATTGGGCCTTCATTACCGTCCTCCCAATAAGAAAATCTAAGTTGGCTCATAGGGAGGAGCAATGCTTGTTTCGAGAGGATGTCTGCCTCGGAGTTTTCCTCTCGGAAGATATGCTGAAAAGTGAGCTTGCTGAAAAGTGAGGTAGCTGTCTTGGTTCTATCTTTCCAGCAAAGGAGGGCTGCCACATGGAAGTCTGTCAAATCATTCAGCCAATCGATTATAAGCTTGGAGTCACCCAGAAGGAGCAAGGTGTCAGAATGGCGACTGACCAGTAGAAGCGAAGCCCAAGCAGCTATGAGTTCCGCCTTTGTGTTGGAACCCTGGCCTCCATTCAACGTCCAGCGAATAATGGTGTGAGTGCTTAGTGCTATTTTACCCCCGGCTCCACACAAAGTACCTCCTTGCTGTGAGGCCCCATCAAACTAGGCCACCACCCTATCAACTGGAATTTGAAAAGGAGCTCTATCCGGAGGCTTAGGTTTTTTTGAGATGCCATGATTGGCTGCCTCTGCCAGAATGAGAGAAGTAATAAAATGGAAGGATGGCTTCTTGTCATTGAAAATAGCCACATTTCTGGACCGCCAAATGAGCCAGCAGAGGTGAGATGGAAGCAAAGTATGAGAACTGTTATGCTGGATCCAGTTTTGAAAGCAAGATTTGACATCATTACCTTCCCAAACTGTGGAAACGTTAAGTGCAGATGTGATGTGGGTCCAAAGCGAGCAGGTGAAAGGGCACTGAACAAATACATGAAGCGCTGATTCCAAATCCCTGGTACATAGGGCGCAACGATTTGGGCCCTCCCATCCACGCTTTTGTAGATTGTCCCAAAACAAAAGCTTATTTTCGAGCAAGAGCCAGGTAAATAGTTTGTGTTTCAAAGGGCCGAGTTCTCTCCAAATTCTCTGTCTCCAAATTGGTATGACAGTGTTCCAGTTGTGAGCTGCCAGAGCTAAATAAACGTTCTTTGCTGTTATTGAACCCGAACGGTCGCCCCCGATCCAGATAAGAGAGTATTGTTTTGGCTGAAGTCGCACGCCGGAGGCCTTGAGTTGTCTAATGTAGTCATCCCATTCCGTCCTGTGTGATGGATTGAGTTGCAGGTCGAGTCCGTTCAACCATGAATCGCTCTGTGGGCCGGATATGGATGGGCGGTGAAACTGTTGAAGAAAATGTAAATTTTTACCATGCAGACAGTCGCGCAGCGATGGAGAGAGGCACGCTTTGCTGCCTAGTCCTAAGATGCATTCATTTCCCACTTCTATCAGGTGCCCGTCCCCTGGGTACCAAGAGAGTCCTTTTATAATGATAGGGAGGGAAGAAGATAAAAGTTTCCAGGTCGGCGACCCTGTCGGAGGATGAAAATTAGCAAGTCTGATCCAAATATGTACTAGTAAGTGGTGTAAATACTTGGCTGTAATGACAGAATTCCAGATTCCTGTACGAGTTAAAATGCGCCAAAATGTATTGGTCGTGAGAGATTTTTGAAAGAGGGGCAGGTTGTTTAGGCCCCAACCCCCCATCGATCTTGGTTTTGAAAGTTCCTGCCAATTGCTGAGATGAAAGCATCTAGTCTTGTTGCAGCCTGTCCACAGAAAAGTAAAGGAGATTTGTCAGAGCGACTTCAACACGGAAGCTGGAATATGTGCTATTGCCATCCAAAAGACCGGAAGGCTTTCTAGCACCGCTTTAATCAGAACATATCTTCCTCCAATCGAGAGAAACCTGTGTTTCCAGTTGTGTATTTTTTGTTCGAATCTGTCCAAGAGCCAAGTCCAATCTTTAACAGAGTATCTGGAGGATTTTAAGTGAAATCCTAGATAGGTGAATCCCGCTTCGAGCTCAAGAAAATCTATACCAAAGAGTGCTCTTAAGTCGCGCTTTATGGGCTCCTGCACGAGAGAAGAAAGGAAAGAGGATTTAGAAACATTGATTTTTAAACCAGAGACTTCACAAAAAGCTGCTAGGATCGAATGAATGATGGACCACTCCGCGAAATCTGCAGTTGTCATGATCAAAACATCATCAGCAAAAAGTATATGTAGAATATAAGTCAGCCCTGCCACTTTGACTCCTTTCAGTAGGCCCTCCGCTTGTTTGTTCTTTAGTAGGATGCTGAGGCCTTCCAGGATCAGAATGAAAAGTAGGGGGGAGAGAGAGCAACCCTGTCGGAGGCCTCTTTCGCAATGGAAGGCCTTTGTAGCTTCACCATTGATTAATACAGCCAGAGTTGCCGAGGAGATACAACCCATTATCCAATTTGTTGTAATAGTGCCGAAACCGCTCTGGATAAGAATGAGGTGTAGAAAATTCCAATTTACGCAGTCAAATGCCTTTTTAAGATCCAGCTTTAGGAGAATGGCTTGTAACTTTTTTGTTTTAATGCTGTGTAAGCACTCTTGTGTCACTCCGACAGCATCAAGGATTTGTCTTCCTTTGAGGAAGCCGAGCTGTTCCTCTGATAGTGACCGGGAGAGATAGGGTCGGATTCTAACAACTATGAGCTTTGAGATAAATTTATAGCAAATATTGCAGAGAGAAATGGGTCGGAAGTCATTAAACTGCTTGGAGAGGTTTGACTTCGGAATCAAGACCAAGAAGGTTTTGTTTAAGGAGGAGCTAACCGTCCCTCTTGTTCTCGTGTCTTCTATGACATCCAGGATATCCTGAAACATTAGTTCAAAGTGAAAGAGGAAGAGTTCAACCGACCAACCGTCGGGACCTGGGCTTTTCTCTCTTTTGAAGCTTTTGATAATTGCGAGGAGTTCTTCCTTTGTACAAGGAGCATGTATTAGTTTTGCCTCCTTTGGTGAGATCATCCTAGGGAAAAGACTTGTTGTTTGAGTCTGAGCAGCTAGAGAAGGAGCGGGCGGTGCTTTGTAGAAGGATTTGAAATATGTGGATGCCGCCGACTTGATTTCCTCCTGTGAATGGTAAATAGATCCAGTAGAATCTACAATCTCCCAAATTTGTTTTTTAGCTCTGCGGGAGCAGGCCACTCTGTGAAAAAAGCTAGTATTCTTGTCGCCCCCTGCCAACCAGAGCATCCTGCTCTTGATGCGCCATCTCTCCTCCTCGTCCCGTAGCAGCTTGTTTCTGTCATTCTCTAAGGATCGGATCCTGTGCGCTGTTCCCATACAGTTGGGAAAATTTAATTGTTGTAAAAGAAGAAAATCCAGCTCTGTTTCTATGCCGTGGAGATTGGAGTGTTCCCTTTCCTTTTTATCTTTGAGCCAAAGAATCGAGCGAGCTTTTAAAGCGGTAAGCTTACGATGCAAATTTCCTTGCACGTCTCCTGGAGTGACAAGTGAGTCGTCCGCCCAAACTGAGTTAATAATGGTGTTATAAGTTGGATCCTTCAACCACTGTGCGTTGAATTTGAACAATAGACCTTTGTGGATGCGTCCTTCTCCTAACTGGAGACAAATTGGAGCGTGGTCAGATAAGTATGGCAGGGTAACCCAAGCCCGAGTGTTATATGATGGCAGAAGTAAACTCTCGGCTATCAAAAAGCGGTCGAGTCTTTTAGATATTTTAGCAGCCCCCTGTCTACCATTACTCCAGGTCGGTAGTATCTCCGGTGGTTTAATATCAATCAGAGCGTTTTTGAAGAAAAGTTGCTGGAAGAAACTTGTGAGTGGGTCAGATAAATCCAAGTCTCCCCAAGATTCAAGAGAGCTGGTAGTTAAATTCAGGTCTCCGGCCAGTATGAGATTTTCTGCCGCCAGTAGACCCAGATTGTCCAGTCGCTGCCAGAAATCTCTGCGTCCCGTACAGGGACCATAAACATTTAGAAAATTGATCTGTCGATTAAGTTCAAGACAGGTCCCTGAGAGAAAAATACCCCCAGGACTGAGCATCGGAGTGAGATTATAGAAGGCAGGGTCCCACGAAACCAAGAGGGCTCCAGAAGTTCCCACTGAGCTTGCCGCACATGATAGCCAGCTCGGTCGAAGGAGGTGCATGAAGTCTCGGGCCACCGATGCCGCGACCAGGGTTTCTTGAAGGAAGATGATAGAAGGCTGGGTCTGTGCAATGATTCTTCTCATGGAGGCTTGTTTCAGAGGTCCTCCGACCCCTCTGATATTGAGGGATAACAAGATCATGGGTTACCTCTGGCAAGGGCTTTGATGCCTCTAAGCGCCCCTTGTGATTGATTAGGATTGTTGACTACAACTGATGCCGAGCCCATCAAGGTCTTTTTCCTTGCACTGCGAGTTTTAAGAGGAGAGAGTTCCAGGCCAACTCCTCTTGACCAGGATGGTTCCAGGTCTGTTTTGGGTTTCTGTCCTGAGGAAGATGGATGATCTGGTGGAATCTCGGAGCCAGAAATTTTTGTTTTCCATGGTAGATGTGTAGAGGGAGCGATTCAAATGGAAGTTGTGATTCCTGTGTAGCATCCCGAAGTACAGATTCCAGTTGTGTGGCTGAGGGAGAGGGTTCAGTGTAACCCTCTAGTACAAAGGGTTCTTGAGATACTTCAGGTACGTTGAAAGGGTCTGTCTCCGAAGGTGGTAGTAACGAAGTGGTGAGAAAAGTAGTATGAGGGTCGGATGGAGGAGTAGGGACCGCAGCCGATGGGGGGGATGTGTTTGAAAAGGGGGGATCAATGGATGTAAAAGGTAAGGAGGTTGTGATATTGGGAGTCAACCGGGAAAAAGGAAGTTCAGAAATGAAAATCTTATCCGAGGATGTGAAAGTACTGTAGAGCGAAGGACAAAGGTCTTGTATCTTACTCACCAGTGATTCTTCTAGACTCGAGGCTTCACTTCGATCGAACTGTGAGTCGGATGGAAAGTTTGGGGACGAGATATAACCGTTAAAATTGGCCTCTTCTGCGGGGTCCAAGATATCCTCCGGTGGGGGGAACTTGTAACAATCTCTTCTCAAGTGCCCAGTTCTTCTGCAGTATGAGCATCGGAAAGGAATGCCCAGATAGTCAAGCCTCTGTGGGTGGATCTGTCCTCGCCAATCTATCTCCAATACCTCGGCTAAACCAGCTTGTATATCTAGTTCCACATATATCCAAGCCATTTTCCTGTCTGTTGCTTCAAACATGTTGGAGTCCAGTTTGAGAAAACGCCCTAGAGATGCTCCAATCAATTCAAGTGCTTTCGGGTTCCAAAGCTGGAGAGGGTTAATGACATGTTCTTACCTTATGATGGCTCAATGAGTTTTATTTTTGTGTAGTCCTATCGATTAACATACATGGTTAACCATAGCATTGTGAGGTTCATACAAACAGTTTTAATTTAAAGTGTTATATTGAATTTATCATACACCGTATTTCAATACAGTGTATTTGTTTATTTAGCATCGTAAATGAAATATTGTTGTGATTACCCTTTATTTTATATCCCTCATACGATGTGTGTGATTCCTTCTTAGGAAATATATTTTGCTAAGAATTGTAAGTAATTTGACTTATATTTAACCATACTTGATATGATTATAATTATGAGTTTGTTTTAATTATTTATGGTTCTGATAGAGAATGGATAAAGTTGGCTATCTTTGAATTATTGATTGTATGTTGCTTTAAGATTTAAAATAGAATCTTTTGAAATGAATTTGAGAATGCCTTACCATCTTATTAAAATTTGTCCTAATTAATAGGGATACCCCCTTTGGCTTGTAGACTATTCCAAGAGAGCCTAAAGTAGGAAGGTGTGGGATACCTTCATAGGGTGCCTTGGCATTGTTCCCTCGCTAAGAACAACCTAAGGAACAATACCTCCTAAAGGATTTTCCCCTCAAGTTGCTATGAGAAAATAAAAGGAAGTACATCTCTATTTATAAAGGAGGTTCTCAACTTCCCTCAAAATAAATATTAATTTCTAAGGGTAAAATCCCCTAATCTAGCCTATGGAGGGGAAAAAGGCCCTCTTCTTCAATTAATTAATCTAAAAATATACAAAATAAGGGCTTCTTAAGCCACATGTACAAAATCAAGGGGAATAAGCCTTCAATAGTGACCCATCTCCATAAATGATGGGAACAAGGGCTTCAATCGCATAGCATCCAACCTCCAAAGGTCCTTCAGTTTGCAAATGCTCCATCCGTTCTTCACCATGTGCTGACCTTCTATAAGCCATGTAGGAAACTTGCTAATTATTTCCAACATATATGTTGGCCCTCAAATCACATCAAACTTATCCCTCCAATGACCCTCTAAGGGTTATCTATGTGGGCATCCAAGGGCTCAAACCATGGGCGTATAGGGATTACATGATGAATATTCAACTTTTAAAACCCTAGTGTTGTCTCTCTTCATGCAAACAAAACTCTTGTTTCTCCGAGTATAGGGTCGACCGTGTTCTATTAGGTCAACTTTACCCCTCGAATGTAGATCGGACCAACCTTATTTCATTTTTAGGATACTTATAGAAAATGTGATGAAAGGTCGACTCAATGCATTATAAAATATATTTTTGGTTGGCCTCAGTTTGCTATAGGTCGGCACTAACTTCACCAAATATTGCAAATGTTGAACACACACACACACACCAACGACCTCATTTCATTTCTTTGGTTCGTTGATCTCTGTAATTCTGGGTTGAAGGGATGCTACAGGTCTGAAATGCCTCAGTCATGTGCCCTTTCTCAAGAGATACAATGTTTCCTTGGTCTGAAATTGAGGGATGTTATAGGTATGAAATTAGGTGTTGTTCAAGAGTGAAGTTTATAAAATATTTATGTAGAGAAAGTGAATCAAACTTTCCACAACTCAAGAGTGGATACCTTGACATAGTACACCATCATACTATTCTTTGAGTGACTTGGAAACACATAACCCAAGAGCATGGATTCCTAGGTTGCATACCAACGTGACTAGTTATAGTGCTCACAAAAGGTACAACTAGTACTCCTAAGTCATCCCTTTTTCAAATCCAACAATGATTCAAGGTTGATATTCCATGCGTCTCTCTCTCCTATCTTCATCCCTAAATGTTTATGATCAGAATTAAGCATTGAATAAGGCATACTATTAGAACCGTGTTTAGTCAAACAAGGTGAGCATGACTCATCATCACCGACACTAATAGAGAGAAAAATGCTAGAATGATGTAGATTGGTCTGTGACCTTAGTCAATCCTCTTCACCTCACTTGCTCAAAGTGATGCCCTTAGGAACCCACTAGAGCCTTAGATGAAGTAGTGGATAACCATATCAACTATCAATCATTCTTGTGGCTTAAGTAAGACGCTAAGTGGAATTGGTATGTCATTTTAGATCTCCGAATAGTCCTCACTTCCCTTGCGTATTTCTCGTGAAGAATACTAATGTGGGAGTGAGTAGGATGAATGATATATAAATAATAAAATATTTAATGAGTCTCCTTCCTTACTTAAATATTTTTTTTCAACTCCCCGGATGTAACGTCCTCAAACACCCAGGCTGGGCCACGATACAGGAGAGAACACCTTCGTTCTCTCTGTGGAACATACTGTAACATACCTAACATCCAACTGAGCTATGCCACATGAATTTTTCGAACTTCATGCTATTAAAATATATACACACAGAGCTCTTGTGGAAACCTATATATAAAATGTAAACAGACAAATACATTATGTAAATGCACGGATTCATACCGAAATAACAGTAAACATATACATGCAACATATACAGGAAATACCCATAAATATATAGACAGTTATAACCACGCATAGGATAAACCCATAAAACTGAGCACGTAAATAATAATGCAGGATGTAAATTTATCACACAATTGACACTTATCTTGGTAAGAATATCACCAAATGCATGCAGACCTTCCACGAACCTCCCAACCTTAGACCACACTACTCATCACTCTCAACAGTGGGTCACCCCTGAGATGGGACTAAACTCCACCTGGGTAAAGGGATTCCTAACTAGTCTAATGGCTCATAGACAATAGGAAAGACTTTGTCATAGGTGCCAAATAAAACTAACAACCTACAACCCTCATTCCCCACATGCCTATCCCACCCCAGGAAGTGTGCCCCATTGTCTGCTCAACAGTCTTTCGGTTACCCCACTTCCTTTCCGGGCTTCATCAACAGGCCGAACATGAAGCCTCAGAGCCCTGTAGCTGTAGTTTAGCACCTTTAGTAAATCAATTCCCAACAATTCTCTCACCCAGAGAGAAATTGCTCACGGGCCAGACAACCCGCCTCTTCAATATCACACGGGCATGACAAACCACTTCTTTAGTCCAGCTCCCAAGCTAACCAGCTACACAAATGGTTATGGTTATGGATACAAGTTTTGGTACAGTGATAGGAAGGTATGAAGGATAACTGACTGTGTGAGTGAAATGGTCATGGAATCATGGCTGAATGATGGAAGGAATGATGGAAAACATGATGGAAGAGCCCCCAAAATGAACTAAGTCCCAACAATATGTATGCATGTCCCCAACTTGATACTTGTCACGTTGGGAGCTACTTTGGCCCACTTGTCCCCAACTTTAGAACTTAGGATAAAATAATTATCCATATTTTATGTTTTAATAAATATTAATATAATATTCCTTTTTGGCTTAAGCTCCCTAGCTTGTCCCTTTTCCTTAACTTTTAGCCCCTCCCTTTCCCTAACTAGTGGAGTTTAGTCCCCCATACTCTTTTATCGTGGTCGGTCTGCGCGTAGCGATGTATTTTATATTAATGCTGAGACATATACAAAAGTAGGTGCACTGGCCTTTAACATCTAGGTTCTCCGGCCTAATAATCACAAAACTGGCTCACTAGCCTATAAAACATAACATATGTACAAAGGCTCCCTGGCCTCAAAATCGCGTGCACTAAAGTTGTTGTGCGCAGTATCCTAGAATGTGCACACTTACTCATTTTACTGCGCAGTACATGTGCGCTCTATGCCATGAAAGGTACATACAAAAATGATATCAAATAGCTCACCAGCTTAAGTACATTTGCATTTACATTAACAATTAGGTTCAGCCTAGGGATATTACAATCCCCTCCCCTATTTATGCACTGTCCTCAGTGCATTATATAAACACATACAACAAAATTTTCAAAAATCCTCAAAAATATGAGGGTATTATGCCCGCATTGCATCCTCATGATCCCAAGTAGCGTCCTCAGGACCGTACCATGTCCATTGGACCTTTAGAACCTCTATGGCTCAATTCCAAAGCTGTTTGATTTTCTACTCCAGAATGCGTACCGGATGCACTTGAAAAGCACCTTCTTGCTCCACCTGAATCACATTCCAATCAATAACATGATTACTATCAGGTATATATTTCTTGAGCAATGATACATGGAATACATTATGAACGGACATAGATTTAGGAAATGCAATCATATAAGCCACTGGACCAATCCTCTTTAGTATTTCAAATGGCCCACAATAGCGAGCTGCCAACTTTGAACAATTTCCCAACTTCAGGGAACTTTTGTTGGCTTTCACTTTCAAAAATACATGATCTCCCACTTTAAATTCCCTGTGAGTTCTTTCCTTATCAGCATAACATTTCTGCCTGTCTTGGGCAACCTTTAAATTTTGTTTTATTTTTGTCATTTGCTCCTCCATTTCCCTGAGCAAATATGGCCCAACCACTGCTCTATCTGCTGGGTTATCCCATCTTACTGGTGTGTTGCACTTTCTTCCATAAAGTGCCTCAAATGGGCTCATCTTCAGAGATGCCTGGTACCCATTGTTATAAGAAAACTCTACAAAGTGTAGATAGTCTTCCCATTTTGATGGTTTATCCATCACATACATCCTCAACATATCCTCAATCACTTGATTCACCCTCTCTGTTTTCCCATCTGATTCTAGATGATAAGTTGTACTAAAATTCAAATTTGTTCCAAATCCATTAAATAATCCTTTCCAAAATTTTGAGGTAAAATTTGGATCTCTGTCAAACAAAATTATCTTGGGTATGCCATGTAATCTAGCAATTTATCTCATATAAACATCAACAATGTTGGCTCCCTTCTGAGTGAGCTTAACTAGAATAAAATGGGTAGCTTTAGTAAGCTTATCCACCTCTACCGTGATAATTGTGTTGCTTGTTTGTTCTGGGAAGTTTGGTGATGAAATTCATTGTTACAACTTCCCATTTCCACTCAGGAATGGGTAATGGCTGTAGAAAACCAACTAGGTGTCTATACTCAGCCTTTACCTTTTGACATTCCAAATATTTATAAAATCAACAACTTCTTTCTTCATGCATGGCCAATAATATTGGCCCTTGACAACTGCAATAGTTTTCTTATAAACTAGGTGCCCAACATAAGGTACATTATGCACTTCCCTCAATATCATATTTTTCAATTCCTGGGAATTTGGTACATAAATTCTGCCCCTGTACATGAGAATTTCATCATTATCTAGCTTGTATTCTTCAATTTTATGTTGCAAATTACCTTGCTATAATTTTCCACTAATTCCTTGTATTGAAAATCTGATTTGGCAGCCAGTATAATTCTGTGTTTCAAATCTGATTGATACATGCTAATGGTTGTAGAATGCAATTCATGTACTCTTCGACTGAGTGCATCAACCACTTTGTTCTCTTTCCCCTTGATATGCTTTATATCAAAGTCATATTCACTTAGAAATTCTAATCATCTACTTTGTCTAGCATTTAGAGTTGGTTGATCAAATAAATATTTCAGACCATTATGGTATGTTCTTAGCTCAAACTTTTTCCCCATTAGGTAGTGTCTCCATTTCCTCAAGGCATGCACTATGGCTGCCAACTCCAAATCATGAGTGGCATAGTGTCTTTCATGATCCTTCAACTTCCTTGATTCATAACATATAACAAACCCATTTTGACTAAGGACTCTGTTAATATTATGGTAGCTTCGGTTGGTATGAACCCATATTGTGACCTATGACGAGATTAGAATATTTCGGAAGGAAGAAAAGAAGTAAAAGAAACCCTAGATGAGATGTCGGCTGGAAAAATATAATTAATATGAATTAATTAGTACCCAGAAGAAGAAGTCAGCACCAGTAACTCTGCCAGAACCACTATAAATAACAGGGTGCCAATTCTCATTATACACATTCTCAGAATTGCAGAGAGCCAGTTGTGCGCACTGCAGTTGGCAGTTTTGTGCGCAAGTTTCTAGGGAAGGTGTTGCGCCAGTTTCTGGGTGGGAATATCTGATCAACTTTGGTTTCTATTCTTGCTTGGTGCATTAGCCTTGCTTGTCTATTGATTTCTACCAATATTCTTCTTTGTCAAGGTCAAGGTGCTTGGAGGGTGGCTTCGGCCTATGGTTGGGCGACAAGGATATTGTCAATGGTAAAACGAGCACAATCTTTCATATTCTAACAGGTTATGGGCCCACACCTCCTTCATTCAGCCTAAATGCTGGAAGGAAGCATAGCCACTAGGATATTGAGCTCGTTGAGGAACTGCCACTAGGGTTACTAGCAGGAGCAACCTCCAAGACACTTTTGCTAGGGTTACTAGTAGAAGCAGTTGCAAAAACCCTAATCTCAGATCCGACACCTTGTGATGGAGCATCTCGCTCAAGAAGAAGATATTCAGATGCACCCTAACTCAACGCATCTCTTGGCTCTTTCAGAAGACAAAAACGACGAAGTTGAAGTTTTGGATCAAGGCATGACCAATTACTAGTCAACCAAAGACATGAGTGAAACGATCAGTCTTTTACACTACTTAGCACTTACCAGAATGATTAAAGATGACATGTGGATAATCGATAGTGGAGCTTCTAGGCACATGATGAGAGATCAAGCCAAACTTTCAAATCTAAATGAGAAGAAGACCTCGTATAAGGTAGATCTTGGAGACAAAACCACTTACCCCGTGGAAGGATTTGGACAAGCCTCCATCAAAATGAAAATAGGTAACTATGTTCACTTAAGCAATGTTTTATATGTACCTAGTTTAGAAAAGAATATTGTATCGATATCTTGCCTAGAAGACAAAGGAAACATAATAGCTTTCGTGGATGGAAAAGTGTTATCATGGCATAAAGACTCCAACATAGAGAATGCTAGGGTTATTGGAAGTATTGAAGGAAATATGTATAGACTACTAGAACAAAATGAAGAAGCTCTTGTACATAACGAAGTCAACCCCAATGAGCTTTGGCACAAAAGGTACACTCACATTAACTATCAAGCTTTACCCTTTCTCAAAAGGATGGTTGAAGGAATACCAGAGTTGTAGTCTATACATGAAGGAATCTGCAAAGGATGTTGTTGTCACTCCAAGAAACTCTTTGGGGTTGTAGGTCAAATATGCTTGGTAACTCAAGAATATGGTAAATTTGGTATGCTTGGATCAATGGGATAACTCAATGGCTAATGATAAGAACAACTTATCATGCATTCGAATAAGACAGTGCTTTTAGAAATCAATGATTAGACAGAGTAATTAAAATAGGGTATGAAGAACACTAGTCTGGATAACCAAGTACATTAACATGCAAGGTCATACAAGATAGTAAGAGATCCTTTAATTCAAATTCATGAGCTAAATAAGAAGATGGCAGTTCTTAAAAGCTGAGCTAAACTGAATCAAAGTACAGAGTAATGCAACACATGAACAAATCTGACATTGGTAGCAAAAGAAGACTGTGATTCATATCAAGATAAAAGTCTAAGTACATGAGCCAAAATATATCCCGGATTGAACCCCTTGGTGCTTCAAATGTCTTTGGCTTTATAGCCTTACAATACAGTATTCAGATCCTGAAAGAGTGGATCAGAAATACTAAAAATAGAAAGTCAAAAACTAGATTACAAAAGATAATGAATGATCCTCAAAATGAGGTCAATTCCACATTTCATGGTCTTCAGATGATGTAGAGTCCTTGTGTAGTGTAGAATAGCCTTCCAAGGCTGATTGATGACTCTTCGAAGAGATAGAATTCGAATTTGCTGAGTTGTGCAAAAATCCTAATTTGTTGCCACCAAAATAGGTACCAAAACCAACTTGGATACCTTTTCTAATCCTTATACACCAAAAATGGATCTTGAATCTGACTCTATAATTCAACATCTATCCATTACAAGTGTTTTCAAATTATTTGGATTAGTAAAACCTCGATCTGTGCAAAATTTAGCTTTCTCTGGCCAGTGACAGGTTTCGGTGGTTAACACAGAGGAATTCTGGGTGTATTAACCACCGAAAAGCTCTGCTTTCGGTGGTTAATGAACAGTCGTCCTGTTCGCCTAAACCACCGAAATCTTATCTTTGTCCAAAACTTCAAAATTGCAAAAAATGATTGCCTTGATGCTTTGTTGAGTGTTCATGGTTCTTTTGGTGATGCTCCTCCTCCTTTTATAGGGTTGGAAACCTCAATCTGCTATGTAGGAGGCTCCATTTCCTTCTCTATTGAAGTAGCCAATTCTGCTAGGGTTTCTAACCCTGAATGATCTTGAGCTGGAGGTTGGGATTCTTTTATCTTTAGCCTCAGAAGTCTAAGCTGCTTGTACAACTTCATATTCTCTCTTGTCAGCACCCTGTTTCTGTCCTTGATTTTATCATGTTTTTCCTTGATATTTTGGTTAATGTTATAAAGTTTTGCAT
Source organism: Picea engelmannii (assembly GCA_009831015.1). Taxonomy (NCBI): domain Eukaryota; kingdom Viridiplantae; phylum Streptophyta; class Pinopsida; order Pinales; family Pinaceae; genus Picea; species Picea engelmannii. Next base: position 143,170 of record ML809667.1, on the reverse strand, counting down.
TTCTTTCAGTCAACTCTGCATTTGTCTTTTTAATGACTCTTTCTAAAACTTCCATCTCATAGATCTGTTTCAGAATTTTATTGATTTTTTGAGTCTTGGATGCTTTCGGTTTGCTTGAAGAAGCTTCTTCTAATGGTTGACTGTGTTCACCTAGAGGAGTTGGTGAAGACAAGTTGGGATAATCTTCTGCAACTTGCTCAGCCTATTCGTCACCCTGTGTCTCTGCTGACTCTTGCTCTGGCTCTGAGTCACTATATGGTAGATTGAGAGGGTTATCTCCCTCAACAAGTTTCTCAATTTGCTCACCTTCTTTGCCAAAATTTAATTTCCTTTTGGCTCTCTTTTGTTTGGCAGAGGATGACTCTATTGGCTCTTTTGGAGGTGAGATAGCCCTCCTCTTTATTCGACTACTCTTAGGAGTGATGGATTTCTTGGCAGCAAACTTCTTACCCTTTTCATCCTGTTGAACATCAGTTTGGAACTCATTCCAAAATAAAAAGTAATTCCAGTCTACCTGTTTCTTCTTTAATGATTCTTTGACAATAAGTGTGATCATCCCTTGGTGAGACAACCTACTGGCCACTTTGGTTGGCTTCACCTTGACTTGTTTGTCCATTTTTGTGAGAGATTTGTGCAGGTAGAAAGGCAAATTGATGGGAGACATGCCTGTGAAATGGTTCAATAGCTTGAAGTGGTAAAACATAACCCTGTTGTACCTGCCCTCACAGGTGATGTATGCAAAGATTGCCTTCAAAAGAGCTTGCAATTTAGGCTCAAGAAAGGACATTGGTATATCTTTCTTCCATATGAGATCCTTATGCTGAGGCTGTAAGTAGGATCTGAACTCAATGTTTGCAGGTACAGTGGTCTTAAACCAACATTCCCATGTTCTTGGGAGGCCAGTAACCTCAGTAATGGCTGCCTCATCAACTACAAATTCCTCCTTGCCAATAGCAGTTGTCCTTCCATCATATGATAAGGCAAATGCTTCAGAAAGCTGTTGGTGAAAGTCTGCAATTTTTTCACAATAGGAAAAGAGGCCAATCTGTTTGAAAAAGTCGGCCACCTCTGTGTGTGCCTCTAGATACCACGTTCCATCTAACTCAGACCTGAGGGTTGGTCCAACTTTCGACATCTGATGAGTTTGTTGACCTGTCCCTACAATTTAGGAAAAATCTACGAGCTAGGGGGACAAACACCTAAAGTTTAGGATGAACTAAGAGTGTATCTCGAGGTAAAAGACACAGAACAAGGTGACTCAGAGTTTGATTTGAATAAACCCAATCTTCAACAGATTTTAATCAACAGTAAAGGTTGGATATTAGCTGAGAATTTCAAATTCAGGTAGGAGATAGAATTGAACTGAAACAGTGAGCGATTCTAAAGACTACCTAATGACTCGAGCTTTTCTTCGAATTGGATGACAGATGGCTTGATGACTAGCAACAGAACTCGAGCTTCACTTGGAAACAACAACGATTGATTTCAGCGTATGAGTTGGTTAATGAAAACACAGGATTATAGCTAATACACATAGTTTCAGATTTGATTTGTATATGAATGGATTTGAAAAGGTGATTAACTGGAGTTATTATGAACCTATCCCTTTGGGACTTGAAGTAATGATAAGCCATGTGACTAATCAATACAGTTAGCCGAGAATCAAACTCCTAAAATTCTGTGTTATGCCAAGCCTTCATATGAAATGACAAATGGTGGTTAAAAAGGACAACAAAGCATCAATATCCCAATAATATGTAATAATAACATCCCACCTCACCAAATCGATCGAGTTTCGACGGTTATGTCTTCATGATTATGCCAACTGACAGCTAGCTCGTGCAAAAGAACATGCTTTTCTTTTTGCACGTTGAAAGCTTTTCGGTAGTTTACTAGGCCTTTATTTTTGCCTCTTAACTACCGAAAACCACAACTTTCGATGGTTAATGAGTGCTTTTCAGGCCCTCCTAAACCACCGAAACCTGAGATTCTCGTTTTTGCTTGACAAAACCAAATTCAATGCTTGTTCCAAGATTATTTACAAACAATAGGCTCTCTAACACGCCTATACCAATTTAGAAATAATTTTTGGAGTTCTCCCTATCATAGTTAAAATAACAATTTTGACCGTGCTAGTTTAGGAGATAACAATTGGCTCCTACTCGGGGATGGAATCCTTCCAGTGAGGTTCCAAGAACATGCAGACCTGTTCCTGTCCATTAAATTAAAAATTCTGCCACCAATCATTTACAATTTGTATTGTGTCAGTCCATTGGGCTATGGAGTCATCTGGTCTGAGCAACTTATCTTCGGACAACCTGTAGCCTGCTGTGCTTATTCAACCAATAATTGAAAACAATCTAAGTGATCATATGAAGAGATTATTCTTCTGCCTACTCCTACACTAACCAGCTGTACTGCCTCTTATCAAGTGAAGTCATGCTTCCAATGAAGCCATGTAAGGAACTGATTTACTAACATCATGCTAGATCTTGACCCGAACAACAATGGAAGGGATAGCCAAAAGCAAAGAGGTTTGAACAGACGATCAAGCCAATTTCCAAGTGATAAAAATAATTTAACACATATACTATTCAAAGGTTCCAAATAGTTGGCAAAAGGGTCATTAAAGTCACAATGAAATACCTCTTTGAGTTGCTGATCCAACTGACTGTAATGTTTCTCTTCTTTTCCTTCACAAAACTCAATGCTGAATGTAAACTGCTTGATCTCTGTTGGAGAAAAATACAAACTCAATTTCTGACCTGAACCTTTCTGCTCGTCATCTTCCTTTTCATATATGTTGCAATTTTCCTGATGTTCTAGCTGAAGATTAGATAGTCTTTGCAAATATGGAAACTCTAAGTTGTCCTCATCATCCTCTTCTTTGTGTGTGCTGCAATCAAAAAACTGAAAGCTGTCCTTACTATCTATTGCAAGTTTGAAATTGTCTTCTACTGATATGTCAGTTTGTTCAACATATTCAAAGTTTTCAAAGGAGGCAATCTGATCTTTATGACAACATCTCTGATCATCTCTTTGCTGAAAAGTAGGACTAGATGAAATTTTAGTAGTCAACAATCCTTCCCAATACTTAAAGTCTTCTTCCTCATCACCATATTTATCAAATATGGGAACATCAAGAACAATTTCTAATGATAGAGATGAAGATTCAAGCCTAGAGTCATCAGCAGTAGGATCTTGAAATAGATTTGAAAAAATATCATCTTTTGCCTCATCATATTCATCCTTCTCATCTGACATCGACATGTAAGATACATAAGGAGAAATATAATCCTCTTGCTGTCTCTCTTGAAGATTAGATGTTTTCTAAAAATCTTGTTCTTCATAGTCACTACCATTTCTCTTGAACTACAAATCTGAAAGCGAAGGGATGCCCTTAGAATTTGTTGCAGATCAGAGACTGTCATCCGCTAATGTATCAATATGATAATCACCTTTGGGGTTTTCAAAGGGGACAATCTCATCTTCAAGACAACCTAAGTTGGTAGATGCATTTGATACAATGTCAAAAGCATCAATGGTATGGTTATCCACCTGAAGACCACCAATATCTTGGTTGCAAAGATAGATGTCCCTTATTGCAACATACTCTTCGAAGCTATCACTAAGCACATCATGTATATATTCATGATCATCTCTATGTGTAGCTAAAGGAACCAACTCTTCGAATTCATAACAATCGGACTTAAGGATGGTAAGAGAGCGTTCAGTTTTTTTATTATCCATTTGTAGTTCATGTTGATGGGAAAAAACAACATCTTGAAGATCATTAAAGGGATGTTGTATATTATGAGGGAGAGCTCTTTCTATATTTACATATTCAAGCTTACAATGTAATTCATATTCATCACAACAATGATCAAATGCAAAATCATTTGAAAAATACCTTTTGCAGTGCTCAGTGAATGCTTTGTGAAAATCCTTCAATGATGAAATGCTGGAAGGAGGTAAAGAAAAATACCACCGATGTGCATCACCATACAATGAAAACATGAACATCTTCACGCTGCAGATCTAATAGATCCATGCACTCATGCAACTTGATGAGGTGATCTGCAGGATTGTCTTCTTTGATCTCTTTGAAGATAGGCATAAAATCTCCCCATTCCAACATATTAGGTACTGGATGTGGGAAACCAAGAACTGAAGAAAAATTGAGAGGTGCAAACCTCCGAGCCAAAAGAGTAGAAAATGCTTTTGATATCTGAATGTTGTGGAGTCGCCACTGAATTCGTCCTTCATGGGGTCGCCACTGAATTTGTCCTTCGTGGAGTCGCCAGATAGATGATTACAACCAATGTAGTGTCCAACCTTTGTCTATCATCAAAGATTAGATCTATGTCGTCTCCCAGGGAAGCTGAGCTTCGATCTCCTCTCCTTGAAAACGACGCCAATTTGTTATCACTCCAAGAAACTCTTTGGGGTTGTAGGCCAAAGATGCTTGGTAACTCAAGAATATGGTAAATTTGGTATGCTTGGATCAATGGGATAACTGAATGGCTAATGAGAAGAACAACTTATCATGCATTCAAATAAGACAATGCTTTTAGAAATCAATGACCAGACAGAGTAATTGAAATAGGGTATGAAGAACACTAGTCTAGATAACCAAGTACATTAACATGCAAGGTCATACAAGATAGTAAGAGATCCTTTAATTCAAATTCATGAGCTAAATAAGAAGATGACATTTCTTAAAAGCTGAGCTAAACTGAATCAAAGTACAGAGTAATGCAACACATGAACAAATCTAACATTGGTAGCAAAAGAAGACTGTGATTCATATCAAGATAAAAGTCTAAGTACACGAGCCAAAATGTATCCCAGATTGAACCCCTTGGTGCTTCAAATGTCTTTGGCTTTATAGCCTTACAATACAGTATTCACATCCTGAAAGAGTGGATCAGAAATACTAAAAATAGAAAGTCAAAAACTAGATTACAAAAGATAAGGAATGATCCTCAAAATGGGGTCAATTCCACATTTCATGGTCTTTAGATGATGTAGAGTCCTTGTGCAGTGCAGAATAGCCTTCCAAGGCTGATTGATGACTCTTCAAAGAGATAGAATTCGAATTTGCTGAGTTGTGCAAAAATCCTAATTTGTTGCCACCAAAATAGGTACCAAAACCAACTTGGATACCTTTTCTAATCCTTATACACCAAAAATGGATCTTGAATTTGACTCTATGATTCAACATCTATCCATTACAAGTGTTTTCAAATGATTTGGATTAGTAAAACCTCGATCTGTGCAAAATTTAGCTTTCTCTGGCCAATGACAGGTTTCGGTGGTTAACACAGAGGAATTTTGGGTGTATCAACCACCGAAAAGCTCTGCTTTTGGTGGTTAATGAATAGTCGTCCTGTTCGCCTAAACCACTGAAATCTTAGCTTTGTCCAAAACTTCAAAATTGCAAAAATTGATTACCTTGATGCTTTGTTGAGTGTTCATGGTTCTTTTGGTGATGCTCCTCCTCCTTTTACAGGGCTGGAAACCTCAATCTACTGTGTAGGAGGCTCTGTTTCCTTCTCTATTGAAGTAGCCAATTTTGCTAGGGTTTCTAACCCTGAATGATCTTGAGCTGGAGGTTTGGATTCTTTTATTTTTAGCCTCAGAAGTCTAAGCTGCATGTACAGATTCATATTCTCTCTTATCAGCACCCTGTTTCTGTCCTTGATTTTATCATGTTTTTCCTTGATATTTTGGTTAATGTTATAAAGTTCTGCATTTCTTTCAGTCAACTCTGCATTTGTCTTTTTAATGATTCTTTCTAAAACTTCCATCTCATAGATCTGTTTCAGAAGTTTATTAATTTTCTGAGTCTTGGATGCTTTCAGTTTCCTTGAAGAAGCTTCTACTAATGGTTGACTGTGTTCACCTAGAGGAGTTGGTGAAGGCAAGTTGGGATAATCTTTTGCAACTTGCTCAGCCTGTTCGTCACCCTGTGTCTCTACTGACTCTTGCTCTGGATCTGAGTCACTGTATGGTAGATTGAGAGGGTTATCTACCTCAGCAAGATTCTCAGTTTGCTCACCTTCTTTGCAAAAATTTAATTTCCTTTTGGCTCTCTTTCATTTGGTAGAGGATGACTCTGTTGGCTCTTTTGGAGGTGAGATAGCCCTCCTCTTTCTTCGACTACTCTTAGGAGTGATGGATTTCTTGGTAGTAGACTTCTTACCCTTTTCATCCTGTTGAACATCACTTTGAAACTCATTCCAAAATAAGAAGTAATTCCAGTCTACCTATTTCTTCTTTAATGATTCTTTGACAATAAGTGTGATCAGCCCTTGGTGAGACAACCCACTAGCCACTTTGGTTGGCTTCACCTTGACTTGTTTGGCCATTTTTGTGAGAGATTTGTGCATGTAGAAAGGCAAATTGATGGGAGACCTTCCTGTGAAATGGTTCAATAGCTTGAAGTGGTAAAACATAACCATGTTGTACCTTCCCTCACAGGTGATGTATGCAAAGATTGCCTTCAAAAGAGCTTGCCATTTAGGCTCAAGAAAGGACATTTGTATCTCTTTCTTCCATATGAGATCCTTATGCTGAGGTTGTAAGCAGGATCTAAACTCAATGTTTGCAGGCACAATGGTCTTAAACCAACATTCTCCTGTTCTTGGGAGGTCAGTAACCTCTGTAATGGCTGCCTCATCAACTACAAGTTCCTCCTTGCCAATAGTAGTTGTCCTTCCATCATATGATAAGGCAAATGCTTCAGAAAGCTATTGGTGAAAGTCTGCAAGTTTTTCACAATAGGAAAATATGCCACTCTGTTTGAAAAAGTCGACCACCTCTGGGTGTGCCTCTTGATACCACGTTCCATCTAACTCAGACCTGAGGGTTGGTCCAGCTTTCGACATCTGTTGAGTTTGTTGACCTGTCCCTACAATTTAGGAAAAATCTGCGAGCTAGGGGGACAAACACCTAAAGTTTAGGATGAACTAAGAGTGTATGTCAAGGTAAAAGACACAGAACAGGGTGACTCAGAGTTTGATTTGCATAAACTCAATCTTCAATAGATTTTAATCAACAGTAAAGGTTGGATATTAGCCGAGAATTTCAAATTCAGGTAGGAGATAGAATTGAATTTAAACAATGAGCGATTCTAAAGACTACCTAATGACTCGGGCTTTTCCTCGAATTGGATGACAGATGGTTTGATGACCAGCAATAGAACTCGAGCTTCACTTGGCAACAACGACAATTGATTTCAGCGTATGAGTTGGTTAATGAAAACACAGGATTATAGCTAATACACATAGTTTCGGATTTGATTTGTATATGAATGGATTTGAAAATGTGATTAACTGGAGTTATTATGAACCTATCCCCTTGGGACTTGAAGTAATGATAAGCCATGTGACTAATCAATACAGTTAGCTGATAATTAAACTCCTAAAATTCTGTGTTATGCCGAGCCTTCATATGAAATGACAAATGGTGGTTAAAAAGGACAACAGAGCATCAATATCCCAATAAGATGTAATAATAACATCCTACCTCACCAAATCGATCGAGTTTCAATGATTATGTCTTCATGATTACGCCAACTGACAACTAGCTCGTGCGAAAGCACATGCTTTTCTTTTTTCACATTGAAATCTTTTCAATAGTTTACTAGGCCTTTATTTTGTCCTCTTAACTACCGAAAACCATGAATTTCGGTGGTTAATGAGCGCTTTTCAGGCTCGCCTAAACCACCGAAACCTGAGATTCTCGTTTTTGCTTGACAAAACCAAATTCAATGCTTGTTTCATGATTATTTACAAACAATAGGCTCTCTAAAAAGCCTATACCAATTCATAAATAATTTTTGGAGTTCTCCCTATCACAGTCAAAATAACAATTTTGACTATGCTAGTTTAGGAGATAACAGATGTGCTCTTGGGAAGAATATCAAGAAACCATTCCCAAGCAACAACAACAAATCTAAGGAGATTCTAGATCTGATACACTTAGATGTTTGTGGACCGATGCCAGTAAGATCTCTAGGAGGATCTTCTTACTACGTAATCTTCATAGAAGACTATTCAAGAAAGACTTGGCTATATCTACTAAAGAAAAAAGACGAAGTATTCAACAAGTTTCAAGAGTTCAAAGTAGATATAGAAAACCTCACAAATAAGAAGATCAAGACGCTAAGAACCAATAATGGTGGAGAATACACATCAAAGGAATTCGCTGCATTCTGCAAATCGGTAGGGATTAGGAGGGAGATGACTGTTCCTCATAATCCTCAACAAAATGGTGTAGCAGAAAGAAATAACAGATCCATTGAAGAAACCGTAAAATCCTTACTAAATGATCAAGGTCTATCCATGTTCTTATGGGGAGAAGCATCAATGACAACAATATATGTGCAGAATAGAAGTCCTCATCGTATATTGAAGGACATGACACCACAAGAAGCCTTCTCAGGTAAGAAACCCAATGTGGAAAACCTAAGAATATTCGTATGTCCTGTTTACTCTCACATTCCCAAGGACAAGAGGAATAAACTAGAACCTTGAGGAAAGAAAGGGATATTCGTGGGATACAATGATTCATCCAAAGCTTATAGAATATATTCCAGAACAACACAATATCAAAGTCAACAGAGACGTAACATTCAATGAGAAGATGGCCTTCAAGAAATCCATAGAAGAAAATATAGAAGAAGAAGAGATTGAAGAACTTAACGAAGAAAGCACAGAAAATGTAAATGACGAAAAGGAACTACCTGATCATCCTATGGAGCCATGTGAAAACATTGATTCAGATATTGTACCTAAGACCAAGAAAAGACCATCTTGGCTTGAAGCTACTTTACAAGATGTAGAAAGACTCAAGGTTCCAGAAGGAACATTCAGAAAGAGTAAAAGACCTAAAAGATTCTCAAGTTATGCAACATACATGACGAAGCTTCTAGATGAAGAACCTACCACATTTGAAGAAGCAGTTCAAAAGGAACAATGAAAAGAAGCTATGACGGAAGAACATCAATCCATTATGAAAAATGAGGTATGGGAAATTGTGCCCAGACCTAAAGAAAAATCGGTGGTAACTTCAAAATGGGTATACAAGATCAAACATGTAGTAGACATAAGCGTGGATAAATACAAGGCAAGATTCGTAGCCAGAGGGTTCTCCCAGAAGGAGGGAGAAGATTATGATGAAACCTTTGCTCTGGTGGCTAGATATACTTCCATCAGAGCTATCATATCTCTTGCCGCTTCCATGGGATGGA
>ML809667.1:118424-130220 GCA_009831015.1 Picea engelmannii | reverse complement strand
TTCATTTTTTAACGAGGTTGCCTCAGAGACGCAAAAACTATCCTCGAAACTTTCTTCTTGATCATGGATTCCAAGAGGACAATGCTCCGGAATGACACCATGTCAAGGGACAAAACTCGGTCATGGCTTCCAAGAGGTCTTCAGTGGAAGGAAGAAACACACTCTGGAAGGACACCATGTCGAGGGTCGCGACATGAGTAAAGAGATCAGGCTCTAACAACCCTATCAAAGAGATCACCATGTCAACTACTGGATCTAAGTCATCAGAAGTTGAAGCCATGGGCGACAACGCCACATAATTGACCTGTGGCGGGGGCGATACCGTCTGCATATAAGAACCATTTAGGGAGGAAATCCAGGCAGGGTCAATGAATGAAAGTTGATCAACAGTCACAACCCGTCCATCGTGAGGGAAAGATATCACACGAAAAAGAGTAGACACAATAGCTTTCATGGCATGGACATAATCTCGCCCAAGGAGTAAAGAGAAATCCAAGGGGTCTTGGACTACCATGACATCAATGAAGACAGTTTTCTCTCCCAAAGTTACAAGAAACTGAGGAAGGATCCCTAAAGGTTGACTAGTTCTTCTGTTAAAAGCGAATAGATTCTGCGTAACTGGTGCAAGTGGAGGACAACCCAAAGCTTGCCAAGCAAAAGAGGACAAAATACTAACAGATGAACCTTCATCTATCAGTATCTGAGGAACGTCTCGACCACAAACCTATAGTGTAATATGGAAAGGAACGTGAGAGGGAAGACGAGTTTCAGTTAGCACACCCCAATCAAAACGGATGGCCTCATTACTTTGAGGGAGTTTCACAGGAGAAGGAGGAATACCCCCTGACACGGCAGAGTTTGTATCAACGAGAAAAACATGGGTAGTATTGGGTTTACTCTCTAGCGGGAGAGAAGGATCGATTGATGATGAGATCAGATCGACCACTTGGGTTTCATTCTCCAAGGGGAGAATGGGGTCGACAAGTGTAAACAGATCGACCACTTGGGTGACACTCTCTAATGGGAGAGTGGGATCGACTGAGGATGGGATCGGATCGACCTCTTTAGTTTCACTCTCTAAGGGGAGAATGAGATTGACCGAGGATGGTATCAGATCAACCACTTTGTCAACCGGTTCAACTAAGGACGTGACTAGATTGACAACATGATCAACCGGATTGACCGGTGAAGGGACCAGAGTGATCATTCCATCAACTACAGGTGGGTTGAGAGAAAGCTTGCGATAAGCAGCTGGGAGTTGGGGCTGTGAAACAGTCATGTCTTCTAGTAATTTCGAGGCTTTGTCCATATGAGGGAAAAGATGAGTTAGATGACTCCCTTTGCATAACATACACGGGAACTTGACTCTAATTTTCTTCTTCCCAACTGTATCATGACTAGTTGACGGGAGGTCATCAGTATGTTGTTTAGAAGCTAATGACAATGTTTTGGTCAGGGTGTGTAGACCATACTTCTATAACCTTGGATAGACTAGGGAAATCCTTAAGAAGATGGCTACCCTTACAAAGCCTGCAAGGGTACTTGGGCTTATGGGTTTTTGGGGTGATCTTGACATCATCAGCAATCCCAACACGATCAACAGTAACTGGTTGTTTTCCAACATGTTTTACAGTGGTTGGAGGGTTTTACCCTCGCTTATCTTTCTTTTCTTCTTCTTCTTATTCACCGAGTTACTAGCTTCAGAACTTTCACTCGACGAAGAAGATGAAACGGAAGGCGACCTTGCAAGCAAAGAAGGCAAAGAAGACCTTGTTGGCGAAGAAGGTGAAGGATCAACATGAGGTTGATGCTCTTGGGGGGAAGTGCTTGTGACTAAAACACTAACTGCATTCGGGATTACTTGAGTGGAAAACAACCATACCGGTAATCCAATTGTGAGACCTGGAAGGCTCAAAGTAGCAATATGAGGAGTACCAATGTTTCCATAAGAAGGAAAAATAAAAGGTTCCCCTAGAGCAGGGTTTCCTTCATTGGTCATTCTGGGAACTGATGCCATTAAAATAAATCTCCAATCTAGAGTCCTCTAGGGAGAACAAACAACACACACTAAAAATCTGGTAAGCAAGAAAGCAAACAAAAATCTTCTCACAATGAGCACACTAGTTGGTGATGAAATCCAACGTCGTGGGAACAATGTAATAAGGGGCTGAGATAGAGTGGGTGGAAAATTTACTTTGATGACCTGCTTAACAGACTTACACCCTGGTGCAAGCTCCCACACATAATCGTGGGTATACCCTCCAAGGAGCCCGAGTGAGTTTGGCCAACGTCGATTCCAGGTACCGTGAAGACTTGCCCCTCCACAGTCACCTTGTGTAAAGACCCTAAAGAGATAGGCCACTAAGGTTACCAATCACTACAGTGATACCTGGGGAAACAGTTGACAGTCCGATCCACGCGCAAGGGCAAGGTATCTAGCCTGAAATCAACTTGAAAGGCTTCCACTCATCATTGTGGGTATACCTCTCAAGCGACCCCCATAATACGCACAACCTCTACACCAAGACCAACAAAGCAGGGTGAGTAACTCTGCTGGTCTCAATGCGACCCCGTGATTAACCCTTGTGTGAGAAGGGCTTCCCAGGACAAAATGTAGTAAGTGGATTTAACTCTCCCTATCACAAGATACTATGTTTGTTTGCAGCTTTGGAAAGTTATCTTTCACACCTATTCCAAAGCCCTACAACTAATCTAATGTAGGTTTGCTACCAGAAAATATAAAAATGTCTAATCAATTTTTATAAGCGCTTTATTTTATGGTTGTTGTTACTCAAAAGGAAGATGGCGTGGACAATATGGTGTTTTGACCGACTCGAAAATCATGCAAAGATATGAATATGCAATCTTTTCATTTCGATGAAAGCTATGCTACGAGAAGGAGAAAACATTTATCATTCCCATATGCACGATGTCCCAAAATATATTAAACTCATCAATATCAAGATTCTCAAGAAATGAGAAAAAGGTACTGAACACCAATGCACGATTCATGCCCCCCCCTCGGCCATGAGGGGGATTTTTTTTCATAATTTAAGATAAAAAAATGCCAAGAATTATGCAATTTCACTACTTCAAATGCAAGGATGCCCCCAATCTAATATAAAGCAAGAAATTATATCTTTTTGTTTCAAAAATTTCACTAAAAGCAATAATGAACTTTCTTAAAACAAAGAAACCCAAACTAAAAGTTTTCTTTTAAAGCGAACTATTCAGAAGAAATATCATCTTTCCTTAAACAATTCTAAATAAAACATGCTTTGTAATTGAAAGACACTCAAAGCAAGAGACTAATCCTTCAAAACCAAACAAAGCAAAAGTGGCTAAAAGCAACTCAAAGGATGTCAAGCAGACTGTAAGCAGATCAATATAGGGTCCAAAAGTTCAATCCAGTTGTTCAAAGCAAAACTGGGCATCAAAAAATGACAAGACCCAAACCAAAATTTTTTACAAATAAGTTCGCAGGCTGGCAGTGTATTACAGTGCGAGAATCAAAGATTCTCGCAGGCTAAACAAAGGTTGACTGCGAGGGGTTCACACTGGACTTAACACCAGAGTGCGAACTCAGGTGTTTTTCGCAGGCCACTAAAGGGTACAGTGCGAGAATGCCTATAAACAAGCAAAAATTTGAAAAAGGACTAAATTTGAGTGAACTTTTAGATCCAGAGAGTCTGGATGGATCTCCCACAGACTCAGAGACCAGAAAACAAGCAATCAAAGAAAGGGAAACTAGACTAACTAGGAAACAATCCGTTCCCCAGTGGAGTCACCAATTTTGTTATCGGACTAATCGATAGGTGCGGACACTAACTAATCTCCCTAGATCCACCTAGATCTAGAACAAAACACACCAGAACATGATTCTTTCCTTAAGTTTTAAATATTGAATTTACTAACTAAAGAGGGATAGGTGACATACCATTTAAACATCGCTTCCTCTCACTATCGCCATCCTAGCTTCGTTTCAACACTCATACAATGATGATCCTGCAAACGAATGAAACCAACCAAAGTGATAGTAATAGCATAAACTCAATATAAACCTATGTATGTGATCAATAAATCATACAATAAAACACAACAAGCTTTATAGGAAAGAATCATATTACTGTATCATATTAAATGTGAAAGAGAGATTACAACCATGGCCTTGATGTCATAAGGTCCCTTCCAACTGTCCTTCGTTCCCCACACACTTCTTGCTCCAAGGATTTTGAGACCATGGATCTGATAGCTACTCACAATCTATCTTGACAAAGTGGCTTATCTAGCCAAGCTAAAAATCTCCAAAACTCAATCCAATCCAAGCTAATCCCAAAATCTCCAAAGCTAACCAAAAGCTAACTTTCTCCATGAGAACTCCTCTCCTTTTATAAGTTGAAGAGGATAAGGTGAGGAGGTTAGGATGATCCCACTAAATCATGAAAGCAAGTAAGATCCAAACCATTCGGATGCCACCTCACCATAGAAGTTTCTCCTTCTAGAAGATTCACGAAAACGCTTGTTTTTCCCACGTGTAGGCATTCTCGCACCCTGCCTATAGAGAAACCTGCAAACATCTCGCACCCTAGCTACGGTGCAACCTGTGAGAATCATGCATTCTCGCACCCTGCCTATATAGCAACCTGTGAACTTCCTTTTTTACAGGGTTTTTACAAGGGAAAATGCAACTTCTTTTCTCAGGAAAAGTTCTTCTCCCTTCTCCCTTCAGGAACTCAGGCCACTGACCCCTCTGAAGGCAAAATATAGGTTTACATCATTAACGGTCATAGGGATGAAAATAATAATGTGTAACACAGGTGGAACCAAGACATGAGCATTGGATAGCTGCAAAGCATGTATTAAGATATATGCGTGGAACAATAAACTATGGTTTGAGATATACCGCATCCAACAATATACAACTTCATGGATTCACAGACTCAGATTGGACAAGAAGTGCAAAAAACAGAAAGAAACTTCAGGTATGTGTTTCATCTTGGGCTCCGCTACGATATCTTGGGGCAATAGGAAACAAAAGTCTGTCGCACTCAGCACAACAGAAGCAGAGTATATCGCAGCATGTGAAGCATGCACTGAAGCAATAGGGTTAAGGAAGTTAATCTCCGACTTATTTGATCAGATTCCAGAATCAACCATAATACATTGTGATAATCAGAGTTGTATAAGATTATCAAAACATCCTGTGTTTCATGAAAGGTCGAAACACATTGAGATCAAATACTACTTTATTCGAGATAAAGTCCAGGAAGGAGAGGTAAAGCTCAAGTATATCCCCACTGACGAGCAGACAACATACATTCTGACAAAACCTCTATCTAGAATAAAGTTTGCATATTTCTGAGAGAATATGGGGATCGTGGAAATAACTCCCTTAGCTGAAAGGGAAGACTCTCCAGGTTAGGAGGGAGCACTTAAAAATATTATTGAAACATTTATCTTTGTGATTAAAAAATAGTCCAGATTGGACAGATTCTTTCCTGTTCGGAAAGTGGATTGAGATTTCTGACGGATAGCGATTTCCCATTGTGGTTAACATGGGAAATGGTCCAAATTGTTGATGTATCATAGACAACGAATTCCCATTTTGGTTAACATGGGGAGTGGTCTATGGCAGTCTCTCTCCTTGAGGGTTACTCAAGAAGACTGGCCCGCCTCACCGGACAATGATTTCTCATTGTGGTTAACATGAGGAATGGTTCGTTTTGGAGGTTGATACAGGACAGTCTTTTCCTCTTGTGGTTAACAGAGGAACTGGTCTGGACAATCATTCCTTAGGATTTATACATTCTCTCCAGGGTGCACTTTGATTAGTGTAGGAGGAATGGCCCAGGGCGGGGAATGGTCCAGGCTCACCAATTAGGGACATGCATTCCTTAGGGTTTATACATTCTCTCCAGGGTGCAATTTGATTAGTGTAGGAAGAATGGCCCAGGGTGGGGAATGGTCCAGGTTCAGAAGACAGGACAATTATTCTTCCTTGCTTGAGAATAATAGTCCAGATATCTCATTGTTCTACTTTGAGGGCAGATATTCTTTCATATCTCACAAACGTGAGTGAAAGATTGGCCCAGATGATTCGTTTTATTTTAACAATATTTTTTCTGTGTAGTTTGGCATCAGATGATTGTTATGGAGACTACCTATCACCAGACAATAGAGGTATACTACTGGGTGGATTTGTTCCATTGTTTGTGACTATGTGTCACGGTTTGAGTAGTTGCATATTACCATGTATAAACACAGGTGTGTTCTATCAATTGATATTGTACCAGTTGTCATAGGAGATTATTCAGTTGAATGGTCTGTTTGTGCTCAAGACCATACCTCCCTAGATAGGAGGGAGTGTTAATATTATGGTAGATTCAGGAGGTATGAACATCTATTGTGACCTATCACGAGATTATAATATTTCGGAAGGAAGCAAAGAAGTAAAAGAAACCCTAAACGAGATGGCGGCTGCAGAAATATAATTAATATGAATTAATTAGTACCTAGAAGGATAAGTCGGCACTAGTAAGTCTTCCAGAACCGATATAAATAATAGGGCGCCAGTTCTCATTATAAACATTCTCAGAATTGCAGAGAGCCAGTTGTGCGCACTGCAGTTGGTAGTTTTGTGCGCAAGTTTCTGGGGAAGGTGTTGCGCCGGTTTTTGGGTGGGAATATCTAATCAGCTTTGGTTTCTATTCTTACTTGGTGCATTAGCCTTGCTTGGATATTTATTACTACCAGTATTCTTCTCTGTCAAGGTCAAGGTGCTCGAAGGGTGGATTCGACATATGGTTGGGTGACAAGGGTATTGTCAATGGTAAAATGAGCACAATATTTCATATTCTAACAGACTCCACCAAGTCCTTATTTACATGCATCTATGCATACAATGAAGTCTTCATTTGGGTCTGTAATCCTTAGTATTGGAGCACTTATAAATAATTGTTTCAAGCGTTAGAAATTCTTTTCACAATCCAATGTCCATTGAAACTTCACACCCTTTCTTTGCAAGGAAGTGATTGGGTGTGAAATATTTGAAAATCCTTCAATAAATATCCTATAGTAGCTTGAAATGCCCATGAATGATATGACCTCTGTCACATTCTTTAGCACTGACCATTCTCTAATGGCTTCTATCTTCTTTGGATCCACTGGTATCCCATCCTTTGAAATGATATGTCCCAAATAATGAATTTGCTTTTGATAAAATGAGCACTTGCTCAATTTGGCATACAACGGATGCTCCCTTAACACTTGTAACACCATCCTCAAATGATTCTCATGCTCTTCTTACGACTTATAATATATAATAATGTCATCTAGAAAGACAATGACAAAATTGTCTAAATATTCTCGGAAAACACCATTCATTAAGCACATGAAAACAACTGGTGCATTTGACAACCCAAATGGCACCACTGTGAACTCATAATGACCATACCTTGTCCTGAAGGAAGTCTTGTTGATATCATCCTCCTTAATCCTTACCTGATGGTAACTGGACCTAAGATCAATCTTTGAAAATATATTTGCATCCTTCAATTGATCAAAGAGATCATCAATCCTTGGCAAAGGATACTTGTTCTTTATAGTCACTTTATTCAACTATTTGAAATCAATGCACAATCGTAATGTCCCATATTTATTCTTCATGAGAAAGACTAGGGCACCCCAAGGTGACACACTTGGGCGTATATACCCCTCTTCAGAAGTTCTTCAATTTTCATTTGCAACTCCTTCAATTCTGGTGTACTCATTATGTATGGAGTCTTTGACACTGGAGTTGATCGAGGCACTAAATTTATAGAGAAATCAATGTCTCTCTTTGGGGTTAGTCCTGGTACCTCCTTGAACACATCTTCAAACTCTTCCAGGAATGCATGATCTTCCAAATTTGGAACCTTATCTTTAGGTGTCTCTTCCATATGAGCTGCAAATATTTGACACCCTTTTCTGTAACATTTCTTCAGCTGTAATTCTGAAATTTCTCAGATGGTTACTACCCTGGGAATTCCCTGCACTCTCCTTAGGCTCTCTTCCTCATCCAAGCAAGTAAATGTCTTATTATGACAGTCTAGGATAGCATGATGCTGGTCCAACCAATCCATCCCAACTAGAAAATCATAGGAACCTAAAGGCAAGATGTTCAAATCTGCCCTGGTGTTTAGTCCATTCATGTCCATAAGACATGAATTAACCATCTCAATAACTTTTCTTTTGGCTCCGGTAGCCAGCTGCACCAACCAAGATTTTTCATGCTTGCTTCTTGGAAAATGAAAACTTTCCACCATCTTATGATCTATATAACTATGACTAGCTCTTGAATCAAATTAAAATAACAATGGTTTGGTTGTTGATCATACCTTCCACTTCAATCATATGTGACTGATACTTTGATTTCTTGCTGTCCATGGATTCATAGATCCTTGGTACATTTTGGCCCATGTCCTCCACTGTTTTATCTTACTGAACATTGTGGACAATCCTCAATTTTTCACCTCTATGAGGGAAATCTTTGAACATATGATTTATTTTACAACCCCAACATTGTATAGGTGGTTGCCTTGGCCTTTGACCTCCTGTCTCAATTGTTCTAGGTTCTCTAGAATTTGGTTGTCCTTGAGGATTATTTCTGAAGAATGGTGGCTTAGATCCCTTCTTCCTTTGATCCATCTTGAATTTCTTTTTGTATTCCCGAGCTTTTTGGAAAGTTGGCCTTGATTTTTGTTGATCATATAGGCATTTAGCTCGCCTTATGGTCTCCTCCAACGTGTTGGAATCATCATACTGTATTTTGTCACTGATGAATGATGGCAACCCACTCAAATATCTCTGAATATTAATTGTCTCATCCTTGATGAAAGAGACATACTTCAACAGTTCTAAAAACCTTCTCTCATATTCATCTATGGTCATACTCCCAAGATTGATTTCAAAGAACTCTTTCATTTTCTTGTCATAGTATCTCTTAGTCAAGTATTTCTTCTCAAAATACTTCTTGAATTCCCTCCAATTAACACTTTTCTCTTTAATGTGTTGTATCTGCACAAGTTGATTCCACCACATGGATGCCTTTCCCTTGAGTTGATTAATGGAAATTCTTCCTTTTACATGATAAGAATAATTATGCAATTGAAAATACTTTCTCATCTCCAACAACCATGTTTATGCATATTCATCCTTCTTGTGCTCACCATCAAATGTAGGATGCTTGATTTTGTTCATTTCTCCTCGTAGCTCATCCACCCCAGACCTCTTATGCTTCCTGACAGGGGATTGACTTGAGTTGTTTTCTTCCCTCTTATTGGAATTCCTCTAGGAGTGGTGGTTATGTCTTCTAACACTCCTTGCTCTTCTTTTCTCATCATGAGGCCTGTGACTTCCAGATTTGCTTGAGTCACTCTCCTTATCCAATTTCTTTTCTATTATGTTCAAGCTATGCATTAACTTCATGTTGAAGTCATCCTGCTGCTCCTTGGTTCTCATAAGCCTTTCATTATCAACTTATGGCTTTGGACATCCTTCTGTAAATTTTTAATGGTCCCTACCATGTTCATGTTTTCATCCCTTCCTTCTCCATGTCCATTGGAGTTTGTTCCTTCAATGCCCAGATGAACATCCATCCCTTTGATCTTATCTTCCTGGCTGTAAGTCCCATTTGCCTCTTCCATTCCTATGGAATTTGTGCGGATCCTGATCTGATCTAGTTGTTGTTAACTCTACAAAATGTGCAACCAACAAAACTTTGTCAGGCTAACTGTTTTAACAATTTCATGAAAATATGAACCATTCTGGTTCAATAATATATATCGGAATTATTTATTCTGATTTACTAGAAAATTAAATCCTCAAATCAAATTTTTGGGTGGATATTTAGATTCCACTTTCCAAGACCTCTGCAACGCCTACTCCCATGCTCAATTCCGAGTCTTGAGGAACAAGTTATGGTTATTAGAAATTTGCCCATTAATTTTTCTGTTCATTTTTCAACTTGACGCAACTCTGCGTTGTAATTATGCAATTTCACACGTACTCCATTGGAGTTTTCATAGGAGATCAACTAGGTTTCTTCATATACATATTCTGGACACTCTGTCCAAGTTTCAACTTTTTCTGGGTTCTGGGCTGCTAGTTACAACCTACTGAAGTTCTAGGCCAATTCATGTTTTTTGGTCTGGAATGCTACATGTACCTTATTTTCCATATTAAACATTTTTAACATGCCCAGAAATTTAATTGAGCTCTAATAATGTCTTCAATGGTTCAATATCTTTCCATTGACTCTCCTATGCCTCAATCTGATTTCGGAGCAGAAAGTTACGGCTCTTGTAAGTTAGATGGGTCTTAAAATTTAACCTCAACTGTTTGTGCTATAACTTTCTCATAAAAGCTCCGTTTGACAAACAATTTACACCATTAGAAAGATCTCTTTGAGTTCTTTTATTTTATCTGCAAAGATATAGTGTGATTTTATAAAGCCTGTTCTCGTGGTTTTTGTGTTGCTAAAAATGCTCCTAAGGGCCTAAAAAACGCGCTGTAAAAAGATGACGTTCAAATAGTATAAAATGTCTCAGAATTTCGCTATTTTTTCGTTGTTTTTCACCATCCAAACGACTTTTCGCGCACAAATTTCAACTTGTACACCCATATTTACCATGCACAACAACACCACAAGGTAAATCGTGCTCCGCGCACCTATAACCAATGTGCATCACTTCTCTGTCACGCCAATAACTGGCACACACTACTTTTGTGTCGCGCACCAATATCCATCGCACGCAGTTTTGGTTCTTGCTCTATTCCCTGTTGCGTGCAGTTTTTGTATCGCGTGTTGATATTCCGCGTGCATTTCACTTTGTGCGTTGCTTCATGCCAAAGTTTAGTACGCCCCCACTGCACACCAATACTCTACGCGCACCATTAACCAAACTATCACACAACAACATATACCCACATTGCGTGTGCACCAACCAAAATCCTCTGCACTCTGCCAATATTGCGCACACCACACACGTCATTATTATGTGTGTGCACATCATGCACCATTATTACGCATGCGTCAATCAATTTGCACCGCGCAATGCTAATTTTAGAGCGCGCACCCGCACAACAACATTTTTCCACGCGACGCCAAAATTTAGTGCGCGCACCCGCACACCAACATTTTTCCCTGTTGTTATCACTCCATGAAACTCTCCTAGGCTGTAAGTCGGAGATGCCTGGTAACTAACTCTTTTTGGAAATATTTTCTTAATATTTGATGTGGTTTGGTGGATCAAAATGAATATCCAAGGGTTGGACTATGTTTTCAAGACTGTCTAGAAATACGAAATCTCACAAGGCTTTCTAGTCATGCAGTCAGACAAAGTTTGATTAAATGGGGGAAGAAATCAGCTATTACACCAGATTACACTTCATACCAACAAGTACAATGGGTTTAATAACCAAGGAAATAGATTATGATCATCAACTAAAACAATTAACCAGTGAGATGACAGTCACTGCAAAATTGAATGAGCATCAACAAAGAACTTTCACTCATAAACTATAAGAAGACAGAAGAGGAGAATCTGACCACCCAACTGAAAGAAGCTTGAAAATTTTCATAAAATAAGAATAAGTCTGTGTGTTACAGAGGCAACATCATAGTATTCAAAGTCGAACCCCTTAGAGCTCCAAATGTCTTAGGCTTTATAGCCTCTTACAATCAGTTTCAGATCCTAAAACAATGGATCTGATATTCTAAAAATAGAAAGTCAAAACTAATTCACAAAAGATAAGGAG